>PISX010034548.1:0-13879 GCA_004024625.1 Mellivora capensis
AAAAAAAAAAAAAAAAAAAAAAAAACAGAATCTTTAGAGGTGAGCCCCAGGATAAGTGCTTTTCTATAGCTCCCAAGATGTTTCCAATGTGCAGCCAAGGTTCACAATCACTACCTAAATTCCTATTCCTGCACAGTAAAGACTTTGCCAGAAAGCTACATTACTATCCTAAGTGAGCCTAACGTTAGATTTCCTCAAAGATTCTACTTCTAGAGAAGCTCCCCATCACCTCTGTGATCTGCCATCCCTCCAAGCACCTAGTAGTCAACCCTCTCTCCAAGGCACCCATCATAGTCCCTCCCCCATCTCAGGAAAAGCTAGGTTGTAGGTCATTCGCATAATAGTGGAAATTAGCAGCTGGATTATTTCCCCAACCATGGGTCATTTAGGCATATAAATATATATGCCTAAAATATATATATATGTATATATATACATATATATATATGCAATATATAAAAAGGATTTTGAGATATCAAGGTTGATGAAGCCATCATACCTGGAGGGCTTTCTATTTTGCCTCAAAAATCACACCCAGGAAGTAACTACCTAGAATCCAACCCATTCTCTGTTTCTGAAAATTTCTACACTGGGTAGATAAGACAAGGGCTTTGAACAGCCAGTTTCATCCTATAGTAGGGATTCCCAGGATAGGAAAGCCTACAACCATTTTAGCTTAAAGCAGAATGCTAAGGCAGCTAAAACAATGGCTTGACCTTACAGAAACTAATTGCTCATGGCAAAGAGCAATACCTCTGACCACATTCACATACTCTAATAATAGTACCAGGTGAATACTCATGTCAAGCATACATTGCAGATAAAAAAACTGAATACTTAGAAAGATCATTTAAATTACCCAAGTACAAATAAATCATAGGTAGAAGTAAAACTTGAACCAAGGTCAGAGTAATACCAACACCTAATCTTTAACTGAACACTGCCCCACGGTGCCAGCTGCAGACTGACCCATGGTCCCAATCAGCCTTGATGCTGACTGGTAGGAGGGAAGAGTCCTAATTGAATCCAAGTTGGATAAAGTGACCAGATCACAATAACCATTCCTATTATTAGGAAAACAACCCCCAAAATAATCTTGCTTCTGTTATCAGTCAAGGTCCTAGCAGGAAACAATTCTACCCAGATGTTTAAAATGAAGAAAACTTAATCAAAGGACTACCCTTAGAGGAAGGGGCAGGGTTAGAGAACCATTGGGATGTCAAGCTCCCAGGAACAAATAACAAGAGGAAGCCATTTCTACCCTAAGTTATGAAGGGGGAAAGAGTGGTATGAGATATAGCCACTAGCAGGACCTGTGGTCACCAGGACACAGCCATGCCCAGAACTTTGGCGCCTAGACCAGTGGAGCTGGTAAGAAAGCCCAACTTCTCCCTCTCCCACACTCCCAGCTACTGCCTCCTTCTGGTCAGACCCAACAAAAGCCAGCCAGGAAGACAGCCTGGATCATACAGCCCAAAAAGTTCAGCCTCCTTGCAGCACAGAATACAGCCTGGAAGGGAGTGAATGGTCTGGATGGGGGTGGGGAGAAGTGGAGAATAATCCACATGAAGAGAAACATGTATTTATTGGGATGGTTATGCATATGGTAAAGGAATTCTTCACCTTTCAAGAAGGATCTCTTTAAACATCTTTCCTAATAACAATAACTGTGGCTTAAGGTGTTCACTTCTAGATGCTTTACAGAGGTAGTGGTACGAATCTCAGTTCAGGCTCAAGGGTGAAAGAAATATTAAATCTTTTTATTTTCTATAAACTAATTTTATTTTATTTTGAGCTTTTATCCTACCAGGATGGCAGGAAACTCAGTCATCTTTTGGGCTTTGTCAACCCAGGAGGTACTAGGGCCCTGTAGCCTGGGTCACCTGTACACACAGGATCCCTCAGGAACATCCACTGTTCCAGTTGACACAGCCTTAGAGAACCATCAGGGGTTCACCTCCTCAGTGGCCCATCGCCAGCCAAAGGAGAGGACCCCAACTATAAACTCCCATATATAGCCATTATTCTTGAGGGCCTTGCCAGGAAGTAAAACCTGGGTCTCTGCTGCCCAGAGACATGCAGAACCTCTCAAGAAATTTGGAAAATCTCCTTTTAGTCAGAAGAAAGCCTCACTTACTCTTGCTTTTTCTAACTACCGCATTTCTTCCACAATTCCTCTTCTACCTTCTACCTTCTCCAGAACGTCTGTATTCTCTGATGGGCATCAGTTTTTAAAAACTAAAGCTGGAGAGTCCTTCTTACTCCTTCCCTTCCCACTACCTAGCTCCTCTAGGACATTGTACTGTGCTTCAGTGGGTTAAAGGCAAGAAGGTTGAAGGAGAAATCTAGGCAGGGAAAGACATAAATTAATAGCTCAAAATATGATCCTGCTACACATGTATTTCTTCAAACTTTAAGAAAATATATGCTCCCTTTTTACTAATGAAGCTCAGAGCAGTTATTTGCCCAAGGCTATACAGCAGGCAAGGATGCTATAAATCCTCATCCACCTACCTCCAAAGCCTAGCTCCTCACGAGTCCAGAGATGGCAAACAAATTTTACTTCTGGGCCCACTTTTCTTGGCTGATGTGGCAACCTAGGTTGTGTTGAGGATTGGGATACCATTACTAGCTCATTGGAAATACTGCCATTATTGATTGCCAATGACCTCTGTGAGTACAGAAGTATATGTATTTTGCATCAATTTACTAGAAGTTAAGCCATTTCTTGTACATAATAAAATGAAATAAAAAAATTGGTTCAGATTTGTAAAAATTCACTTTATACAAAATTAAATGAGCACATCTATCTTCCGCAATGTATCTCCAGGGCCATGAAGAGAGCCCAACGGGAGGACCTCCCAAGCATCAAGAATCAATACTTCTTTTATTATTTAATTGTATGCTTTTTGTATTCAAAAGGTAGAAGGAGGCAACCATTATGCCTGCCTGATATAATTTCCACTAGGGACAACCCTAGAAATTAACTTGTGGAACCTGTTATCTTTCTCCCTCCTTACCTCCCCTCATCTCCAAACAATCACCTACCCCAAGGAAAGCAAGTCAGCAAAGTGCAGATTATTTTATTACATTTTTTTCTTCCATTCTCTTTTCCACAACTCTTAATGTCCTTCCTTTGAGCACTGTGGGTTTGTTGTTTTTCCCTGATTTATGTGGACCTGGGGATCTTTGTCAGTTTAATTAAGAAAAAATTACACTGCTGTAATGCTTGTCAACTTATTTTTCAAAATTTGTCTTGTTTTACATTGTAAACTTTGGGGACGATTTGTTCTATCTTTAATCAACACTTAGAAGGTTTGTTTTCTTTTTTTTCCCCCCCTTTTTAAAGAAATTTTTGTTCATTTGCTTTCAAGCCCAATGTGGCAAAAACACTTCACATTTTCCCTTGTTTCATAACCTGTACCACTGTGATTATATTCACTTTGAAGAAAAAGACAAATTGTCTTTTTAATTAAAGGAAACAGACTGAACATAATACAGTCAAGTTCAAAGAGTACTAAACAAAAGTCAAATGATCTGGTTCCAGCCCAGTCTCCCCTAGTTTTCTGAACAGTCTTAGATATTCAAATGTCTTCTTTTTTCTGTAAAGTAGGTTTAACTTTACAGGATGGGTGTGAAGCTCATGATCACTTTGGAATTTATGGATCCTATATTAATGTTCTTTGGTTGCAAGCAAAACTACTTTGGCTAATGTAAATAAAAACCTGAAAGGAGGCTGAAATCATTTACAAAATTGCAGAAAGGAGTGAACTCTCAGCCCTAGGAAAGACACAAACCAAAGAAGTGTTGGAAATCCCAACCACAAGCAGGCAGACCTTCACCCAAGGGCAGTACCAAGCATGAGGTGATTCGCTCTGACAGCCTTCCATCCTCCTGCACCCTGGCTCAAATTTAGAAGTTCCAGGAGACAGAATTCAATTAGCCTAATTTATTAGCCCTGGAGCCAGGATATGGGATACCATTTGGAGGCCCAGCCTGCAACAGGGTCAAGGATACAGCAATTGTTACCATAAGAGGTGTTAACAAAGAGGTCTGAAAACCATAATATGCAGGTGAAAATAAACTGCTACCTTGGTCCACTCTTTAGTAGCCGCCCGGGACACAAACAAATACACAGGCACACACACTGTTCTCTAGGTCTAGGACTCTAGGAAAATTCCATTATGACCATACCTCTATGGTCTACACTTACAGATTAAGTGATAAACAATCCCAAATAACCCAAGAGGAAGAGAGAAAATAAAAAAACGTTTTTAATAGGTAAAGCAGTGAGCAAGAAGATGCAAGTAGAGGCATGTCCCCAGCTGCCCTTGAAAGTACAGCTGGTGATTACAGCTCACCGCCACCTCTCATATCCACTTCATGTTCCTCTGACCTTTGACAAGAACACTGGCAGAACCAGTTGAGGTTCTGTTATGACAGGAGAAATGAGTCTTCTAAGGGATCTGAGCCCACAGTTGTCTTTCCCATAGAGAAAGACAGCAATCCCACATTAACCTTGACCACTTGAAATGGCACAGTGAGGCTTCCGTATATTAGACCCATTTGCTTTATGTAGCAGCCAGCTGACTTCCTGATAATCAAGGTGAATCACTCTAGCCAAGACTATTACTACCTCTTCCTGTCTCCAAATGGTCTAATGGCAGTTTCAACTTCCAATTCAGTGGATCCATTCCTGCCCCTGATGAAAGAATCTTGTATTTGGTTACCAAGACCTATAGGCCACCAGAAGCCAGATTCCCAGAAACAGGGACCAAAACTGAGAAGCCGATTATTAGGCAAAATCATGTGCTCCCACTCCCTCACTGGGTGAGCAATAATGAAGGATGAGAATTAGACAGATAAGAGTAACTGAACTTCAAATATCAATGGCGTAAGCAAGACAGACATATATTTCCCTCATGTAAAGGCTCAGGTAGCTATAAATCCAATTGATATTGTAATCCAACAACTGTAAAATCTCTGTGTCTCACTTTCAATATTCCCAATCCTGCTGGCAAACAACAAAAGATTCTATCATCATAATCACATAAAGCTTCAGGTTGCATTTCCTGTTTTGTGGTGAGAATTGTGAGATAGTAGCTTGTCAGAAGAGTTATCAGAAGAAACCACCCTGGAGCCAGACTGACATTTCCTATCCCCCTTGGATGAGTCCATGACAGTAGCTATCTTAACCATTCCCCCAGAGCTTCATCCTCAAAGAGCACGTGGTTCCAAGAGAACAGTGTTGGTAATATGAGTAGCTCTTTAATCACTTAATAGCATGAGTTCCAGTTACCATCCTAAAACAAAGAGGAGGAGGAAATCTCATTCCCTTTAGCTCCATCTTGGCCCAATAACCAAGTCCAAGTGGCCCATATGTCCTTTGCCTGCAACCTCCTTGCTGGTATTAATTTTAACATCAGTTTAAGTGTTGCAAAGGAGTATTGGGAGAGGAAATCCTTTAAGGTTCATATCATCAACCTCCATGACTCTCTATCCTCCTTATACTGCCATTTTCTGACCTCTGAGTCACCCCCTCATTCATTAAAGATTTAGACAACTGCAGGCCTCCTGAAATGGATGCAAGTCTTTGTGCATTTATTAGTTATATACTTTCCTTAAGAGAGAACCTATACTTCTTATTTTATTTTCAAGGGACCCCATGACCCACCCCAAAGATAGTTAAGAGTAACTTTCCTAGATATTAAAATCCCAAAGATAGTTAAGAGTAACTTTCCTAGATATTAAAATTGCCCTTAGTGTTTGTCACATGTGGAGCAATACATTCTAGTGTTTACTTTCAGTCCACAAACTCCCAGCTTTCTATCTTCTTTCCTTAAGAACTCCTCTGATGGCTGGGTCTATCATCTCTTATAAGTTTCATTTTAATCCACTTCCAACTTAAATTCCATGATCCACTCTTTCAACAATTCTTCATTCATTTGTCAATCCTTTCAATCAATATTTATTGAGCAACTATTTGTTGGGTACACAGAGGCAAATAAGACAGATAGTTCCTGCCCTAATAGAGAATACATCCTGATGAGAAAAAGAAAAAGAAAAGAAGCAAAGAAATAAATGAATTCAACTTTGTGATTAGTGGCTCAAAAGCAAACAAGAGCTAAGCAAGAGAAAATCAGGAGCACCTACTTTAAATAGTGTGGTAAGCAGAATTATGGTTTCCTCCAAAATGTCTATGTCTTAATCTCTGGAACCTATGAATGTATTAAATTACAGGTCTAAAGGGAATTAAGATTACAGACGGAACTATTATTGCTAATCAGCTGACCTCAAAATGTGGAGATTATCCTAACATAAGTACCAGAGTTTTTAAAGGTGGAAGAGGGAATTAGGATAACCAAAGAATGGCAGCATGAGAAGGACCAGACCCACTGGTTCTGGTTTCAAAGATGGAGGAAAGGGTCATGAGCCAAAGTAATTCAGGTGGCCTACAGAAGTTGAAAAAGGAAAACAAATTCATTCTCCAGAAAAAAACTGAATCCTGCCAAACCTTTGATTTTTGAACTTCTGACCTTGAAAACTATAAGATTTATATCTACATTGTTTATTTTTTTTAAAGATTTTATTTATTTATTTATTTATTTGAGAGAGGTAGTGAGAGAGAGCACGAGTGGGAGCAGGAACTGGAAGTGGGGGTTGGGGTGAGAAGCAGCCTCCCCGATGAGCAGGAAGCCTAATGTGTTGCTTGATCTCAGGGCTCTGGGGTCACGACCTGAGCCAAAGGCAGACGTTTAACTAACTGAGCCACCCAGGCACCCCAAATCTGCATTGTTTAAACCTCTACTTTTGTGGCAACTTGTTATGGCACGAATAGAAAACTAATATAGATGAAGTGGATAGAAACAGCCTTTCTAAGGAAATGGCATTTAAAATTGACCGCCAAAATGAGTAGATGCCATGAGATGGAGAAAGAGTGTGCCAGACAGAGGCATGGGCATGTGCAAAAGCCTTGAAGTTGGAGAGACCTTGGTTTGTTTGCCAAACCAAAAGTAGAACTATGAAGCTAAAGTTCAGAATCTGGGAGGGAAAGTCAGGGTAAGAGCAGCTGGGTGGCTTAATTGGTTTAGCCATCTGCCTTTAGCTAAGACCATGCTCCCAGGGTCCTGGAATTGAGTCCTGCATCAGGATCCCTGCTGAGCAGGGAATCTGCTTCTCCCTCTCCCTCTGCCCCTTACCCTGCCTCTCTCTCTCAAATAAATAAATAAAATCTTAAAAAAAAAAAAGTCAGGGTAAGATCCTACAGCTGGGTCACATAGGGTAGAGTGATTTTTCTAAAACACAAATCAGATCATGTCACTCCTATTTAAAAAACTCTTCCAAGGGTTCCCAGAGTCCTCCAGGTTGATGCAAATTTCTCACCATGTTTACCACCATCTGGTTTCCTGACCTGGCTTCTGTACTACCACATTTCTTGTGTTCTAGTCATTTTTTTTAAAGATTTTTATTTATTTATTTGAGAGACAGAGATCACAAGCAGGCAGAGAGGCAGGCAGAGAGAGAGGAGGAAGCAGGCTCCCTGCTGAGCCGAGAGCCCGATGTGGGGCTCGATTCCTGGACCTGAGATCAGGACCTGAGCCGAAGGCAGAGGCTTTAACCCACTGAGCCACCCAGGCGCCCCGTGTTCTAGTCATTTTTTAGTTTTCAGTGGTTTTTTGGTTTGTTTGTTTGTTTGTTTGTTTTTATCAGCTTGCTCACTGCTCTATCTACCTGAAATACTCCTTCTCTACCGCATAGCCTGCTTCCTCCATTTGGTTCCACTTCTAGTGTTATTTTCAGCAGATCTGCTGCCCCTCCCAAGTTCTTCCTTAGCACCCAGCCCTTGCTCCCAGCCAGGAGCATATCATGGTGCTTGGAACCACTCATGTCACCTTGAATAAGCACCACCTGGTGAGCGGATCAGCTTTATTCATGGTTTCCCATGAAAACTTCATCACAGGAAGTTTTACCTCTTCCGCAGTGAAAACTCTGATGGGCCTTCTGATTTTTCTCGTCACTCTCAGAAAACAAGATATAATTTGGTCATTTTAAGTGGTAAAATACAATCCCAATTGACAAAGTGGAATTTATACCTTAACATATTAATCCACATCTATCTTCATTCATAGTTAAGACTCATTTCCATTTTTCACCAGCAGAAACCTCTGGTAGGCAGGCTCCTGCCTTAGAGAAAGGGCATATGACCAGCTTCATCTCCCTTTCCCTCTCTGCAATAGGAACATCAAGGAGAGAGAATGGAAACGGATTTAGAAGGTTCTTACTTGACTCGTAGTCTTATTGATGTTTTGCTCTTACTGAGCTCATGTTTAAATCTGATTCTATATGAGTGAGTTCAGGGTACTTTGGAGGTTCCCCAGCAGGGATATCCCCTGACTTGTAACTCCAATGACAGGGACTGTCCTATAAGTTCTCCTGCTGCTTCTTCTCCCTCTATCTCTGGTTTTCTGGTTGTCCCCACCATCCAGGCGCTCTCTCCATCATCAGTGTAGTGTAGTGTACTTGATCAAGAGTTGAAATAACTCCAGGCAGTTTTTATGTACTGTATGACCAGTATCTGGACCACGTTCCTTTTACCCTGACAAATTCTGGGAGTGCAGGTCAATGTCAACTGACCCAACCCTTGTTCTGCTGCCAAAAATTCTTGTTCTCGAGATTTCTAGAACAAGGATCAAACCCGAGTCCATGGTACCCACCAAATGCAGAGAGCATATATGAAGCTCTTCAGGTAGCCTTACTGAAGTCCCTCTCTCTAGATTTGAAGTGACAAGGTATCATTAGTTAAGACAGTATTAGCTACCTTCACAAATAAATCCACAAATCTCAGTGGCTTACCAGAATACAATTTATAATCAGGGTCAGAGGAATGACTGCTCCATGAAGTCATTAAAGGTTCCAGGTAATGGAGATTCTGCCATCTTCAACACATTGTTATCAAATTTGCCCTGAGTTAGCAAATGAGGGAAGAAGTTGAGGCTTGTGCAGGGAGGATTTTCACAGGCCAGCCCTGAGACAAAGCATACATACTTCTACCCACATTCCCCTGGCCAGATCTCAGTCTGTGGCCACACCTAACTCTAAGAGAAACTGAAACATAGTCGAGCTTGAGCAAGAGGAAAGGAGGCCAGTTTCTGCCACAAGGGAAAAGCATACCTTGGCTTTTATCTGGAGAAAGAAGCAGTGATTGAGGAAGACCAATGGACTCAGAGAACACCCTACTTTAGTCCCACTACTGACTACCTCTCAGGACTTAGGCAAGTCAGTTCACCTCTCCCTGAGCCTTGGTTTTCTCATCTGTAAAATGAGGGCTTGGATTAAAGGATTCCTAGGCCCCATTTCTCTTGTTCTGTGGGTCTATGATCCTGTGTATCACAGCTACAAATGGAGCAGAGCCATACCCCAAAAGACACTGTGCCATGACTGAGGTGAGAGAAGATACTCTGATCACACACCAAGAGCTACTTCCTTTGGTTACATCTTTTTTTCAAAACTGAAGGGCAGGGGTCATCTAGGAAAGAAGCACATAAGGAAACTGAGATCAGGAAGTCTAAACTATATCCAAAATCCCACCCTTTCTCATTACCTTCATCATTACCATCACACAGCCTTCCCTCTCTCACCGTATTATTGTACGAGCTTCTTAACTGGCCTCCCCCATGAAGCTTCTTTAAACAGTTCAAGCTGTTGGATTGCTATTGCATTACTCCAAATGGTATTTATTTCAATCCAGTTCCAAAAGTAATTACAGAACACACGATTCTTATTTCTCCCACCATTCAAACTTGGAGTACTCACCTGCCCCCCCCATCTCCATCTCTGAGAACCCCACTCTCTAGCTCACCACCCCAAACCTTTCCACTCACTCCATGAAATCATTCCTGGCACAAGTTCTCATCCCCTGCTCTCAAACCCTACTCTCACTATCTGTCATCCACTTCTGTGCTCCCATATTAGAGGCTAGCTATTTGTGTACATCTCATCTTCCCCCACTAAATTGTAAGTTCCCTGAGGGAAGAGATCATAGATCATACTATTTGCATTGGCACCATGCTAGGTGCTTAATTATTTATTGAATGAATGAATGACTAATGATTGTGGAGAATTGTTAAAAGGCTGGAGCGAGGCAGCCCAGTTGGAAAAACAGTGAACCTGACTTCAGCTTGGCAAGTGCATTGTTTTCTGATTGTTTTTCTCAGAGTCCACCGTGGTTGAACTGAACAATCTGTAGGAAGAACTGTAGGTGTGAATCTTCAGCCAAGATAATGATTGCACCAGGGTCTCATTCAATTCAGTCTCGCTCAGGGGCAGTATTAGGAAGTGAGTTAAATGAGAAATCACATTCTGTCAAATCCTGAGAAAATGGCTGGGTGCCTGCCAAATGAGAAATTGCAGCTGGACAGTATTCCCCCCGCCCCTCTTTTCTCTCTTTTAAATGTGAACCTGTGTGCTCTGAAACAAAACAGAGCAGGGAGATGAGAAGTTATTTGAAAAATTCAATCAACGTGGACAATTGTTCTGCTAAATCTAGACAAAATAAGCCTTTTCCTCCCAGTAGCAGAAAATTATGGGCTAGTTATATGAATCCACGTTTCAGCCTCCATTTCCCCTTTGGCCGGGCTGAATCAATGGCCGTAAGCCACACTGCAGCCAGTTAGCTTAGACGGACAGAGCCTAGTGTATATATCGTGCTGGCCATGAGCCTGGTGCTTCTGGGGGCCCATTAGTTATACTTCCTTCACGTGTCCAGATCATGCACCCAACTACAGACATATAGCATGCCATGGGCACAAACTGATTGACACAAACCCATCCTCACTACTGAAGAATCAGCTCAGATTCAAATGGCACATCCAATCAGCATTGGCAGGACCCTTAACAGCACTAGACACAAGGGCTGGAATAAGTATCCATCTGATCATATGTCCCCCATGATCATTCTCAAAAAATAACAGCTTTCAGTTATTAAGCTCCCCCTCTGGACCATTCCCAGGGCCAGGCATGTCGTACACCATGTTTCCAGTCTACACATCAATCCAGGGAAGTAAAAAATTAACCTATTTTGCTGACAGGAAAACTGAGGCTCTGAGTGGTCTAGTATCTGGTCCAAGGTTACACGGCCAGTGCACAGTGGAGCCAAGATTCCAACTGATATCCAACTGCGGAGTCATGCATCCTTCCATTGGAGCATTCTGTCCACTCCTTTTCCAACTCCATCCATCCCCTTATTGGGTTGATGGCAATAAGGGGCACTCTGCAGACTGCAATGGTCTATTATGTATCTTATCTCATTTATTCTTCTAAGAATCTGGTGAGGTAAATAAAGCCCACTTCACTTCACTTTCTTCAGATTCTGAGGCTTCTCATTGTTAGATAATATGGGAACTGAGGCACTGGGGTGAAAATCATTTTCATTTTCACAATGACTATCACATGTCCCTATTTGAAAACCTGCTGTGCCTTCCCATGATTGTCAGATTAAATCAAACCACATTATTGCATGACGTAAGGCCCCTCTGGACAAGTATTGCCTGTCTCACCAGTTTTCTCTCAGGTCCCTCCTGCCTGTCTACTCTTGCACTGCCATCTCCAGCCAAACCAAATTGTTCTCCTTTCTCTGAAGACAACATGATGTCCCACATACTAGCCCTTGCCCATGCTAGTCCCTCTGCCTGGAAAACTCCTCACCCATGCAGACTCAGCTCTTCCACAATACCCTCAGGCAGAGTCAGCTGTTTTCAGTGAGTCTTGCCATCACCTCTAAATGAGACAATCCAAATGTAGTGTGCTGAGTGGGTGTCCACCTCAATTCATGAAACTTCCCCACTAGTAACTGACAGGCAGTAAGAACTGAAGCCCTCACAAAGGATCACACAGTGCCACAGACTCTGGATATGTGTTACAGGTTAGGGGTCTCTACTCTCCACCCTTCTCATTTCCCTTCCTGCCTTTCTTGCTCTTCTCCAACATTCCAGACAGGCTCTCAATTCAGACCCTTTGTTCTTGCTCTTTCCTTTCTAGAGTATCTCCCTCCCAAGCAATTCACAGGGTTAACTCACTGGTGAGTTTGGCATTCTCTGAACTCCCTATTAAATTGCTACCCCTTTCACCATAGTACTAGAAGTCCTAGCAACAGTAATCAGACAATAAAAATAAATAAAAGGTATTCAAATTGGCAAAGAAGAAGTCAAACTCTCTCTTCACAGATGACATGATACTTTACATGGAAAACCCAAAAAGACTGTACCCCCAAATTACTAGAACTCATAAAGCAATTCAGTAATGTGCCAGGATACAAAATCAATGCATAGAAATCAGTTGCTTTCTTATACACTAACAATGTAACTATAGAAAGAAAAATTAGATAATCAATTCCATTTACAATAGCATCAAAAACCATAAGATACCTTGGAATAAACCTAACCAGAGAGATAAAAGATCTATACTCTAGGAACTACAGAACACTCATGAAAGAAATTGAAGAAGACACAAAAAGATGGAAAAACATTCCATGCTCATGGATGGGAAGAATAAACATTGTTAAAATGTCTATGCTGCCCAGAGCAATCTATACTTTCAGTGCCATCCCAATCAAAATACCAATGGCATTTTTCAAGGTGCTAGAACAAACAATCCCAAAATTTGTATGGAATCAGAAAAGACCTTGAATTGCCAAAGAAATGTTGAAAAAGAAAAACAAAGTTGGGAGTATCACTTTGCCTAATTTAAAGCTATATTACAAAACTGTGATCACCAAGACAGCATGGTACTGGCACAAAAACAGACACATAGACCAATGGAACAAAGTAGAGAGCCCAGATATGGACCCTCAGCTCTATGGTCAAATAATCCTTGACAAAGCAGGAAAAAGTATCCAATGGAAAAAAGACAGTCTCAGGGGCACCTGGGTGGCTCACTGAGTTAAAGCCTCTGTCTTCGGCTCAGGTCATGACGCCAGAGTCCTGGGATTGAGCCCCGCATCGCATGGGGCTCTCTGCTCAGCAGGGAGCCTGCCCCCCCCACCTGCCTCTCTGCCTACTTGCGATGTCTGTCTGTCAAATAAATAAATAAATTCTTAAAAAAAAGAAAGAAAGAAAAAAGACGTTCTCTTCAATATATAGGAAATTTGGGCAGCTATACAGAAGGATGAAACTCAACCATTTGCTTACACCATACACAAAGATAAACTTAAAATGGATGAAAGACCTCAGTGTGAGACAGAAATCCAGCAAAATCCTAGAGAAGAACATAGGCAGTAACCTCCTCGACATCGGCCACAACAACTTCTTTCAAGACATGTCTCCAAGGCAAGGGAAACAAAAGCAAAAATGAACTTTTGGGACTTCATCAAGATAAAAAGCTTCTGCACAGCAAAGGAAACAGTCAACAAAACAAAGAGGCAACCCAGGAATGGGAGAAGATATTCACAAATAACACTACACACAAAGGGCTGATATCCAAGATCTATAAAGAACTTTAAAATAAATAACCAAGTCAAGAAATGGAGAACAGTGTGGAGATTCCTCAAGAAATTAAAAATAGAGCTTCCCTATGACCCTGCAATTGCACTACTGTGTATTTACCCCAAAGATACAGATGTAGTGAAAAGAAGGGCCATCTGTACCCCAATGTTTATAGCAGCAATGGCCACGGTCGCCAAACTGTGGAAAGTACCAAGATGCCCTTCCACGGACGAATGGATAAGGAAGATGTGGTCCATATACACTATGGAGTATTATGCCTCCATCAGAAAGGATGAATACCCAACTTTTGTAGTAACATGGACGGGACTGGAAGAGATTATGCTGAGTGAAATAAGTCAAGCAGAGAGAGTCAATTATCATATGGTTTCACTTATTTGTGG
>PISX010034549.1:0-13890 GCA_004024625.1 Mellivora capensis
GGGAAGTATTTCCATTTTAACAATATTAAATCTTCCAACCCATGAACATGGGATGACTTTATTTATTTACATCTTCTTTGATTTCTTTCAACAGTGTTTCATAGTTGTCTTTCTTTGTAGTATACAAGTCTTGTACTTCTTATTTTAAGTTTATACCTATGTATGTTGCTATTTTTGATGCTACTGAAATGGAATTCTCTTAATTTCATTTTCAGATTAATTGCTACAACTGATTTTTGTATATTGATCATGTGTTTGCAATATTTTTTCCTCTGCTCCAGGGTCCCTGAAGAGAAATTATAGTTTTCCCAAGTAATGACCAGCACTGTCAGCCACAGCAGGCTTATCAAGTCATATGATGAAATGAGTTAGCATTAACTGAAGTTTAATTCCTCTCTCCCAAACATTGATCTTTGATTCCTTATTTGTTAGATATGTGCTTAGAACAAAGGATGTTTATTATTGTACAAAGGAAGTGATTCCGGTGTAGGTTATGAAAATGAAGCACTTGGAATAAAGACAACAGTATGGAAATCAACATTCCATGTTGCCTGAGTTGTGATTATTCTGGAATACCTTGTTGTAATTTCAGATCTTCAATGCCTGTCTTTAGTGATTCTGAATATTGGTAAAACAAACCTAAAAGTTTCTCTAAAATTATATTAGGGGATCACTTAAAATTGATATTTTACTTTAAGATAGAGAAATTTTTATTTAGTGTTTTGTGTATGTGGGAAGGGGTGCTTATAGGGAGGCCTCTTGAGATTAAAGCTTCTGTGCCCATGCATCCTTTTGTCCAGTTAAATATAATTCTTGGTACTGGAGCATGATTTTTGAAACTGGGACCGTTTATATTGAAATATTTTAAAGATTTACATTTTTCTGATGATTAAGTGATATTGAACATCTTTTCATGTGTCTGTTGGCCATCTGTATGTCTTTAAAAAATTTCTATTCAGTTTCTCTGCTCATTTTTAACTGGATGTTTTTATTATTATTTTTGGTATTGAATTGTATGAGTTGTTTATGTATTTCGGATGTTAACCCCTTACCAGATACATGTTTGCAAATATTTTCTCCTATTCCATAGGTTGCTTTTTCATTTTGTTGATGAGTTCCTTTGCTGTACAGAAGCTTTTCTGTAGTTTTACTTGTTTATTTTTGCTTTTGTTGTCTTACCTTTTGGAGCGGAATACAAAAACTGATTGCTGACAATAATGTTGAAGAGATTACCACCTATGTTTTCTTCTAGGGATTTTGTGGTGTCAAATAATATATTCAAATCTTTAATCCATTAAAATAAATTTATAGGGGCACCTGGGTGGCTCAGTGGGTTAAAGCCTCTGCCTTCGGCTCAGGTCATGATTTTGGGATCCTGGGATCAAGCCCCGCATCGGGCTCTCTGCTCAGCAGAAGCCTGCTTCCCCTTCTCTCTCTGCCTGCCTCTCTGCCTACTTGTGATCTCTGTCTGTCAAACAAATAAAATCTTTTAAAAAATTATATTTCAATTAATTTTAAGTATAGTTGACATACAATATTATATTAGTTTCAGGTGTATGATATAGTAACAAAATGCTCACCACAGTAAGTTTAGTTACCATCTGTTATCATGCAAAGTTATTATATTATTGACTATATCCCCTATACTGTACTTTTCATCTACAGAATTTACTTATTTGTAACTGGATGTTTGTACCTCTTAATCCCCTTCATCTGTATCAGCCAGCCCTCCCACTCTTTCCTTTCTGGCAACCACTAGTTTGTTCTCTGTATTTGTGTATCTGTTCCTGTTGTTTGTTTTGTTTTTTAGATTCCACATAACATGAAATCATGTATTTGTCTTCTCCTGTATGACTTATTTCACTTAGCATTAATACCCTCGAAGTCCATCTTTGTGAATAGCAAGGTTTCATTCTTTCTTTATGGCTGAGTAATATTCCATTGTGTATATATGCCATGTCTTCTTTAATTCATTCATCTATCAGTGGACACTCAGGGTCCTTCCATATGTTGATAATTGTAAATAATGTTGCAATAAACATAGATGTGCATATCTTTTTTTAAAATTTGAATATAGCTGACACACATGCATGTATCTGCTTGCATTTAGTGTTTTTGTTTTCTTTGAGTAAATACCCAGTAGAGTGATTACTGAGTCATAGGGTTGTTTTTTTTTTTTTTTTTGTCCTAAGAGAATGCAAGTGTGCAAGCTTGGGAGGAGGGACAGAGAGAGAGGAAAAGAGAGAATCTTAAGCAGGCTCCATGCTGTACAGAGCCCAGTGTAGGCCTTGATCTTACAACCTTGAGATCCTGACCTCAGCTGAAATCAAGAATCAGACACTTAACCGACTGAGCCACCCAGGTGCCCCAGGTTGTTCTGTTTTTAATTTTTTGAGGAACCACCATACTGTTTTCCATAGTGGTTGCTGCACCAATTTACCTTCTCACCAACAGTGCACAAGGGTTGCCTTTTCTCCATGTTCTTACCACTTCTCTCTTCTTAATGATAGCCATTTTAACAGGTGTAAAGTGCTGTCTCATTGTGGTTTTGATTTCTATTTCCCTGATGTTGAGCTCCTTTTTACGTGTCTCTTGGCCATCTTGTCTTCACAAAAATCTATTCAGAACCTTTGCCTATTTTTAATTCGATTATTTGTTTTGGGGGGTTGAGTTGTAGGAGTTATATATTTTGAATAGTAAACCCTCATTTGCAAATATCTTTTCCTATTCAGTAGGTTGCCTTTTCATTTTCTTGATAGTTTCCTTTGCTGTGCAAAAACTTTTTATAGTCTCAGTTGTTTTAGCTTTGATTGCCATTGCCTGAGACAGATTTAAAAAATGTTGCTAAGACCAGTGTTCAGGAGTTTACTGCCTATGTTTTCTTTTAGGGAGTTTTATGGTTTCGAGTCTTACATTTAGGTCTTTAATCCATTTTGAATTTATTTTCATGTGTAATGTAAGAAAGTATTTCAGTTTGATTCTTTTGAATGTAGCTCTCCAGTTTTCACAGCACCATTTATTGAAGAGACTGCCCCTTCTCCATTGCATATGCTTACCTCCTTTGTTGTAGATTAATTGACTGTATAAGCATGAGTTTATTTCTGAGGTCTCTATTCTGTTTTGTTGATCTATCTGTTTCTAGGCCAGTACCATACTGATTTATTATTAAAGTTTTGTAGTAAACTTTGAAATCTGGGACTGTGAAACCTCCAGCTTTGTTCTTTTTTTCTCAAGATTGTTTTGGTTATTTGGGGTTTCTTTGTTGTTGTTGTTGTTTTGTTCTGTTGTGGTTCTATGCAAATTTTAGGATTATTTGTTTTAATTCTGTGAAAAATATCTTTGGTATTTTGATAGGGATTACATTAAATCTCTAGATTGCTTTGATCAGTATGGACATTTTAAATAATAATTCTATCTATAAGCATAGAATAGGTTTCCATTGATTTATGTTGTCTTTAGTTTCTTTCAAGAATGTCTTACAGTTTTCAGTATACAAGTCTTTTACCTCCTTGGCTAAATTTATTACTAGTTTTTTTTTTTTTTTAATGCAATTGTAAATAGGGTAGTTTCTGAATTTCCCTTGCTGCTGTTAATTATTGTACAGAAAAGCAACAGATTTCTGTATATTAATTTTGTAATCCTGCAATTTTACTAAATCATTTGATGAGTCCTAATAGTGTTTTGGTGGAGTTTTTAAAGTTTTCTATACATAGTATTATATCATCTGCAGATAGTGACAGTTTTATTTTTTCCTTTCTAATCTGAATACCTTTTATTTCTTTTTGTTGTCTGATTTCTGTGGCTAGGACTTCCAGTAATATGTTGAACAGAACTGGTAAAAGTGAACATCTTTGTCTTGTTCCTAATCTTAGAGGAAAATCTTTGAGCTTTTCACCATTTAGTATCTTGTTAGCTGTGGGTGTATCATATATGGCTTTTATTATGTTGAGATATTCCCTCTGTATCCACTTTGTTGAGAGTCTTGTGTCTTCAATCTTGAACTTGTATATTATTTAGGGTTTTCTCTACATAAAATCATGCCATATGCAAATAGAGATAATTTTACTGTTTTCCAACGTGGATGTCTTTCATTTCTTTTTCTTGCCCAATTGCTCTTCCATTATGTTTTGCAGTCAGAATGCAGAAATACTATCAGTATTTTGAGAGTAGTTTTCCAGCTAGAGTTGCTTTCCAGGTTGCTGTGTTTCCCAGAGGGCATGATGTTGAGATTGAAGTAGTATCTAACCAAGGGCCTCTCACAACAGCATGACTATAAGTGGGCCCAGTGTTACTCAGTCTGGAATTTTCATAATCTTGTAAAATTGATATCCTACTTTTTACAGTTGATGTTGGAAAATATAATTTTGGCTAAGATATCTGAAGTTATTATGGAAACACTGTAAAAAAGGAGAATTGAATGTGAATTGAAGATTAGATGATGAGTCTAGTTACTGTCACCAGATTACACTTATGCATACTGATATTACTGAATGTGGGTAATGAGTTGCTCATTACAGAGTTACTCAAATAAAAGTAAAGAGAGATGTAGGAACTAATCTACAGGAATCTAATCTCAGGAAGAGTTACTCTCCCTGAGAAATAATAAAGAGCACCCCATATATATATATATATATATATATATGTATATATATATAAATATAATTAATAGAGTATAGCTCTATTAATTAATGAAACAAGATTAGGCTCTGAAAAATATTGTAGACACTTACATGACACAGTATATTATAGTGGTTATGGTCATGACCCTAGAACAGACTACCTGAGTTTAAATCCTGTCCCACCATTTATTAGCTTTGCAGGCTTGGACTCTCTGTCCTGTTTCCTCTGTAAAATATTTCCTCTTTTATCTGTAAAATGGGGATATTACTAGTACTTACAAGGTTTTTGAAAGGGTTAAGTTAACATGTGCAAGGCACTTAGAATAATGCTTGGCATACAGCAATGGTAATGATGATGGAGGAGGAAGAGATAGATGCTTTTTCAGTAGTAGAAGAAATGAGATATCAAGCCACAAAAAGACATGGAGGAACCTTAAGTATACGTTGTTAAGTCAAGGAAGTCAGTGTGAAAAGGCTACATACCTTATGATCCCAACTATATGATATCTGGAAAAGGCTACCAGTAAAAAGATTAGTGGTTGCCAGGAGTTTGGGGAGTAGTAGGAAGGTAATGGGGGATGGAGCACAGGACATTTTTAGGGCAGTATGATAATATAATGATGAATACATGCATTATACATTTGTCAAAACCCATAGAATATGCAATACAAAGAGTGAACCCTAATGTAAACTAAAGACTTTAGTTAATGTGTCAGTATTGGTTCATCAAATGTTCCACACTAATGCAAGATGCTAGTAAGGGAAAGTGTGTGCAGTGGGGAGAAGGGAGTACATGGGTATTCTCTCTACCTAAAAATGCCCTACATTTTTTTTTTTTTAAGATTGGAGGGGAAAAAAAAATCAAATATTATAGTAGGATATAAATACAAAACCCAATAATTTTAAGACAGCATCTGCCTGGATTTTTTTAATATAAGTGCGATTGATGACTGGTATGGGCTGGAGATTTGCAGGTAAATTAAGAAGTGATAGAGATATGATCTTTTTTGTGTGTATTTTAATTTTTATATGAATGGAGTGAATTTTCTAAGTCACAGAGTGGAGCATATCTGCATTTTTGTCCATCCTGGCAATTCCTAGGCAATGAGCCAGTCAAGTTGGCACAATCTGAGGCAATTGTCAGGGATAAGAGATCTTCCATATACTTCTCAAGTCCATGTCACCAACGGTCCAAGTCAGAAGCCCCAAATAAGAACTGACCTTTTTGATTGGCAGGATGCAGAGAAAAAGTATGAGGTTATTGCTTAACCTGGAGCTGATTGGATTTTGGAATTGGGAAGTGGCAAGCTAGAAATTAAGCTAAATAGAGAAAATATTAATAAGGTAGTGCTTTATAATATTCCATTATTTATGGTTAACAACCTGGGCAATTCCAAGAAAAAGACTATTACTCTGAGTGACGAATGACTTGGCAGTGCTGAGGATAAAAAATAGCTTACAAAAATCCTCTTTGTGTTTCTTCTGTTGGCAAAAGTAATGGCTGAAAATGACTAGACCAACTTGAGAATAAGCAGGCTCAGCAGGACAGCCATTTGGGAAAATGCACAGGGCTGATGCAAGGCTCAGAGAGAAAGGAGCTTGACATAACCCATTTTCAAGTATTACTTTCCAGAAGAGCTTTCTCAGCTATTTAATAGGCACTTGTGTTATCTTGACCCCCTGGGAACAAAAGTTTTATATATTTGACCAGAAGAGTTTTGCTAGTAGGCAGTTTCCTAAGAGAAATAGGACATTTGTTTATTTGTTTTTCTTTTGGCTTAGCTAAATAAAAGCTGAAATTTTGCAAAGACCAGACCAGAATTGTTTAGTGTCAGGCACTTTGTAGATGTAAAAATGTGTGGATGTGTTTTATTGCAATTATCTGTCATTATATAACAGTAGAAAGGGCAGCCACAGGGTTGAGTGCTGCATCCAGGGAAGGGAGTCTAGATTGGATGAAGTAAATATGTGCAAAAGAAAACAAAATGTCCTGTATTTTAGAAGCCAAATTCATGCCTCAGATCAAATAATGTTTTTCCTCTTTGACTCTTCTGATTTACTTTTTATAGCATGCTGGAAACACATAAGTAAAACCTAGATACTTCTGAAGCCCTTTCTTTTCCTCTCTGGCTCTAAACAACATAGGTTACTATTACTTGCTTCCTGTCTCCTTTGAGTTTACAGGCAGAAGATATGAGGTGATGGAGCCAGCCCAGCTGTGGGAAATGGGGAAAAGGTGCTCAGAAATCTAAGAGGGAGCCTCATCCCTTTTACTGAAATACTCCTTTTACTGAAATACTGCTAATGCATGTGGCAACTGTGTTCTGAAGAAACTGTTGATGGTATTTTATCAATTAATCCTGACAGTTTTAAAAATAAGAACCACTATAAGTGGACACTGATCTCTTGATGAACAGAGAATGTACTAAAGAGTTCTGGAGGGAAATAAAAACTGTTTGTTATTGTTAGATATTGATTAAGAAAATTAAATGCCACTAGGGCTCTTATCTACTCTCTGACTGAACTTCTAGTATTTCTAGAATTGAATTTGAACCATTATTTTCTCTGGGGCCCCAAATTATTATTTTATCCCTTTTGGCACATTACTTAATTGTGTTTCAATATGGACTTGTCTATGGTCCTTATATATACAGGATTTTAAAAGATATACAAAAATCATTTAATCAAGTGTGATAAAATGATAATTACAGTAAATCTAACTGCTGGATACCTCATTTGATAAGGTGAATAGAGATACAGATTAATATGAGTTTATAAATATGCATCTGTAGAAATTTAAGGAAGACATGTTAGAGTTATCCTCTTGTTTCAGAGGCTTATATGACTCCAAGGGCTTGTTTTTATTTTTGGTAATTCCTGGATTTGGGGGCAGGAAAAAATACCTCTGAAAGAAAAAACAAGAGAAGGGAGAAAAAGAGGGCTGAGTAGCTAAATTTATATTTCTCCTTGACCAATCAGCATTGGCAGTTTTGTATTACAGATCAATATTTAAATTTTCTCAGGATTCACTGAAGACATTGCTAGATAACATATAACCAACTGCAGAAATTACATTATAGCTTTAATCTGGTTTATTAAACTCTTCTCTAGACAATTCATTTTTCTGAATCAGAAGGCCAATATTCCCATACTTGCTATCATGTTCAAGCTATTGTTTATTTAGAAATTTCACACAGGGTATATTTTATTGTATGAATTTATTTAATGCAAATTATATTGCAGACTGTGGCTACAAATGTGACTCCTTGATTTTAATGTATCTTCCAGTTCAACAATATTCTGCTTATTCTCTCTTGAAATCCCGATTTTCTAATTCAGAAGCCCAGGTACTAGGTGAACTGTCAAGGCTGCAAACACTGGATTCCTTTTTGGGAACTCAGAAATCAGAATTATCAGTGTTGTCATTGAGAACCTAATGCTAGATTGTGCCCATTAGTCCTGGATTGGATCAGCAATGGACAGTTTATAGAAGAGGGCAATCAATACATTTTGGCTTAGGCTGGTCTTTTTGTCTCTAGCCTTGTCCTCTACTGCAAGCATGTTCCCTGCGATGTACACTCATGGAGACTTTTGTGCAGGAAGTTTATTGAGAACTGTTGTTGGAACCAGTATCTATGGGACTAAAGCAGTCTTGGCAGAGGGAGAATGTGAGCTGTGATGCAGTCACAACAAAGGCCTCAGCCACTCCAATGGGGGTGCTCTGGACCTGGGATGGCTGTTCAGAGTTGTCCTAACTTGGGGCAAGAGGAGTGGGCCTTTATATCCCTGTGCTGACAGTCATGGTCCAGGCTGCCCCCCGGGATCAGAGCATGAGACTCTGTGGCAGGAAAGGCGAACCCATTCCCAGAATATGCCTATTAAAGGCAAGATTAAATCATTCTCCAGGATTGAAAGGGTACAGTAGACTCAACTTCACCCAAACTGATTGATTGTCTCAGGATAGTGTTGTATTGGGCTGTCATTGGCATGTTGGACACTCAGCAGTAGCAGTTGACAGACTGGTCTTGGTTACCTCCACCCCTGCCATCATTGATATTCTCTTCATTGTGTCATTGTGTCAGCCCTGAGGTGGTGAGGAGAGACCAGATGATGCCAGGTGGCTAAGTCATTCTGTCCACTTGGGTGTTTGCTATCTCTTTTGTTCTCTGGTGGACATTAACCTCTGATCTAGTGATCTTCACACTTTGTACCCACTCCACACATGCATCCACATGCCTCTGACTTCCCAATTGTTTCCTACCATACTCTTCCTCAGCCAGCTGAGCATTTTGTCACCTCCCATGAGTCCATGTGTGTTCTGACTTTAGGCTTCCTCCTGCCTCACAAAGTAGATGGTGAGATGTCGTGCCCAAGGATGTCATAAGGAGGATGTCACTCACTGCTGCTTTTCAGGACTGCCATAAGTAGGACTGTGGTGTGGCAGCTGTCCCTTTTTGGCTTTGTACTGATATACAAAACTGACCAACATGGAAACTAGGCTTGTCCTTATTTCTCCTTTGTAAGCTGGTCTAAAATATCCCCTTGGCCCCAATGTAGCTACAGGTATGAGCTGAAGAAGAGGCATTGATACAACAATGATGACATGATGTTCAGGTCACTTGCATGTGAAGCTCACAAGTTCCCTGTGGCCATACTTATGCCTGATCCCTTTATGCCATTTCCTTTTACAGTGGATTGCTGATGGATTTGCCTGGCCTCATGAGTTGGTGGGTCTGACAGAGCCAGATCACCAAAGGCAGTTTTGGCTGCATGGACATCTGTTTGGCTGTGATCAGGCACTCTGTCTCTCAGGGCCAGTAGTGTACCAACAGCTGTTTTTCAAAAGACATAAGTGTCTGCCATAGAAAGCAGGGCTTGACTTTAGAACGTTGGCAGTATAATGTGATTCTCCTGTAAGGACTTGTTGCAAATACCACAGGTATTTTTTTCCCCCACAAATACTTCTAATAGCATAGAGTTTCTTGAGTTGTATAGCCTAACTGGCAGGGCCACTGCACCACAATGTTGAGCTGAGAGTCACAGCAAAAGCCCCAGCCAATCCCATGGGAACAAGGTGAGGGGACTAGGTCCTTAGATTCTTGCATCAACCAACCATTTCATGTGGACTGCCTCCAGAAAGGGGGCATAATATCAGCTAAGGTGGTTCTCATTACCCAGAGTGAGCCTCATCTGAGAGCTGCCAGCTGCATCTTGTATTCTCCCTCCCTTAAATAACCCAAAAGAAGGTGAGAAGGAAGGGAAAAGTAATATAGAATAGGTAACACAGAAGCTTGATAAAATGGTAGATCCAGACATAAATATATCTGTAATTATGTCAAATGTAAATGATCGGATATTCTAATAAAAACAAATATTGTCAGATGGGAAACAAAGAAAATACCTAAGTATATGATAGCTAACATGATGTACAGCTAAAACATAAGGATACACATTCTTGTTTATACAAAGATGGAAAAAAAAGGGACCATATTTACTCTCCCTCCTTAAAAAAAACAAAAACAAAAAACAAAAATTCAACAAAATATATAAAGCTTTGTGAAGCACTGAACATCAGGTAATGAAGAAAGGAAACAAATGGAGTCCTCTAATTCCCTAGTTAACCACCCGGAGAAAGTTTCCTAAGATACAGGGGTGGGGGGGGGTGGTGGTGGGGAAAGCCACGTAGAACCGAGCAGTCTCCCTGATTTGAGGAGACAGAGCTGGGAACTTGGGGAACCTGAGGTGGCTAGAGTTTGCAGATCGGACTACTGGATAGAAGGGAGCAAAACAAAGATTTACAGAGGGTTTCCATTTGTTATTTAGCTCAGTACAGATCAGCCTCTGTGCGAGAGAAAAGCACCTGAGGCCAAGGAAAGGTAACTATCTGAAAGGATTAGAGGGAACAATCAGGGGACTTGGAACAGTGGCTGTTCCCATAAGCAAAGTGGAATACTTCATATTTCACAAGATACTAGGTAGAATACTCAGGATGGGTTTGCCTCAGTGAGGGTATATTAGCCCTAGACTAAATGCTGCGGTGGTCCTAACAAGGAAATTTAAAAGCAAGACCTAAAGGGATCAAATTTTTTCTAAGAAATTAAACTGTGTGGGGCACCTGGGTGGCTCAGTTGTTAAGCGTCTGCCTTCAGCTCGGGTCATGATCCGGGAGTCCTGGGATCAAGCCCTACATCAGGCTTACTGCTAAGTGAGCCTGCTTCTCCTTCTCCCTCACCTGCTACTCCTTCTGCTTGTGCTCACTCTCTCTGTCAAATAAATAAAATCTTAAAAAAAAAAATTAACTGTGTCCTGTAACAAAGCACAAATTATAGGAATACAAAAATGCCTAGCACTCAGGAATCACATTGTCTGGCATCTGGTCAAAAATTACGCAGTTCTCAAAGTAGAAAAATAAGACCCATAATGAAGAAAAAAAAATCATCAATTAATCAAAAATGACCCCAAAATAACAAACAGATGATAAAATGAGCAAAGAATATTAAACTAGTTATGATTGTATTTGATATTTTTAAGAATGTAGAAGAAAGACTGAACATGAAAGATATAAAAGCCCCAAACTGAATTTTTAGAAATAAAGACTATAATGTCTGAGGTAAAAAATAAGATTGACAGGATTAGTAACTAATAGGAATTAACCCAACCTAGTAGGATTAATAACAGATTACAGAATAAGAGAGTAGTGAATTTAAAGACAATAGAAAGCATTCGAAAAGAAACCAAGGAGAAAAAAGACTGGAGGGGAAAGAAGGGACTCTGAAGAGTCAGAGTGTGGGAAGAAATAATGACTGAATATTTTCCAAATTTGATGACTACTATAAACCCACACATTCAAAAATATAAATAAGCTTCAAGCACAAGAAACATGGATAAACAACCTTAAGTCTAATCAATTGCTTAAAACCAGTGATATAGATACCTTAAAATCAGCAGGAAAAAGGTGGATCATTATAAAAGAATGATGGTAAGGATGATAGAGTATTTTTTAGTTCTTGTACTGTAGTTATGCAAGCTACAATAGAGCAGAGGAACAGCTTCAAATCTAGAATTCTTTGCCCATTGAAAATATCTTTAGAAAACATACGTGATATAAGAACATTTTCAAACATATTGAAGTTGAAAGAATTAACCACCAGAAGACCTGCAGTATAAGAATTATAAGAGGAAATTGTTAAAGCAGATGGAAGATTATACCAGAAGAAATATGGATCTATGGAATGAAGAACACTAAAAATTATATATACATATACATTTCTTATTTAAATCTTAAAAAGATAGGCCATATAAAGCAATAATAATGTTGATGTCTTCTTGTGGGGTTAGTAATATATGTAAAAGTAAAATGTATGATAATAGCACAAAGTATTGGAGGAGAGAAATAAGATTATACTGTTATAATGTTCTTATATGAAAAGTGATGTAATATCACTTGAAGGTAGATTGTGATAAATTAAATATGTATAGTAGATATCTTAAGGCAACTACTAAAATAACATGCCAAAGAGTTGCAACTAATAAGCCAAAAGGTATAAAATGGAATAAAAAAAAAATCACCAAATCAAAAAAATGGCAGAAAAGAGGAAAAGGGGGAAAGAGAAAAAAATTGGACAGGTAAAATAAAATGCAAAGACTAGGATCTTAGATTTATATTCAATGATACTAATTATTTCACCCATATCAATTAAGTGTAAATGCTCTACACACCTCAATTAAAAGGCAGAAGTTATCAGATTAGATTAAAAAATGAGACCCAGGAGGAGTCAAGATGGCGGAGAAGTAGCAGGCTGAGACTACATCAGGTAGCAGGAGATCAGCTAGATAGCTTATCAAACCATTGCGAACACCTACAAATCCAACGGGAGACTGAAGAGAGGAAGAACAGCAATTCTGGAAACAGAAAATCGGCTACTTTCTGGAAGGTAGGACCGGTGGAGAAGTGATTCAAAAACGACGGGAGGATAGACCGCGGGGGAGGGGCCGGCTCCCGGCAAGCGGCAGAGCAACGGAGCACTAAATCGGGACTTTTAAAAGTCTGCTCCATGGAGGGACATCGCTCCAGAGGCTAAACTGGGGTGAAGCCCACGCGGGGTCAGCGTGGCCCCAGGTCCCGCAGGGTCACAGAAGGATCGGGGGTGTCTGAGTGTCGCAGAGCTCGCAGGTATGGGAGCGGGGAAGCTGGCTACAGAGACAGAGCCGAGGAGTGAGCTCTCAGCTCTGGGTTACCTTGAACCAGTCGCAGGCTGGGTGAGCTCGGAGCGTGGCCAGAGGCGAGAGAGACGGGAGTGTTCGGGGCTTTTCTCTGAGGGCGCACTGAGGAGTGGGGTCGCGAAATCTTGGCTCCTCTGGGCCGGAGACTGGGAGGCCGCCATTTTCATTCCCGTCCTCCGGACTCTACGGAAAGCGCTCAGGGAACAAAAGCTCCCAAAAGCGAAACCGAGCGGATTACTTAGCCCGGCCCCTGGTAAGGGCGGTGCAGCCCTGCCCCGGGCAAAGACACTTGAGAATCACTACAACAGGCCCCTCCCC
This sequence comes from Mellivora capensis, assembly GCA_004024625.1. Classification (NCBI taxonomy): domain Eukaryota; kingdom Metazoa; phylum Chordata; class Mammalia; order Carnivora; family Mustelidae; genus Mellivora; species Mellivora capensis. Next base: position 13,161 of record PISX010034549.1, read on the forward strand.
CGAAGATCAAAAGAAATCCAGCCAAGACCAAGTTCACTTAACAAGGAGAGCAGTGGAACTCCAGAGGAGGAGAAAGCAAAGTGCGGAATTCATGGCTTTCTCCCCATGATTCTTTAGTCTTGCAGTTAATTCAATTTTTTCTTTAATTTTATTTTTTTTCTTTTTCCCTTTTTCTGCTAAATTTTTTTACTTTTATCCTTTTCTTTTTTTAAACATTTTTTGACTAGTTTATCTTAACAATACCTTTTCAAAAAAAAAAATCTTTTTTTGAACCTTCATTATTATAGTCATATTTTATCCTTCATAGTATTTAACTTTATTTTTTGCATTCACATAAGGGTTTTTTATTCTAAAAAAATTGGGGTACAACTTCCTCTAGTGGATCAAAAGACACCCTAAATCTAGCTCCAGGCTTGTTCTAGTCTCCAGCCTGAGCAAATTCTCTCCACTTTCTTTTTCTTTATTCTCCCAACCAACTTGATCAACTCCTTTTTTTTTAGAAATTAAAAAAAAATTATTTTGTTTTTCATCTTTATAGGCATATTCCATCCCTTCACTGTGCTTACTCTTTTTTTTTTTTAAGATTTTATTTATTTATTTGACAGACAGAGATCACAAGTAGGCAGAGAAGGAGGCAGAGAAAGAGAGAGAGAGAGGAGGAAGCAGGCTCCATGCTGAGCAGAGAGCCTGATGCGGGGCTCGATCCCAGGACCCTGGAATCATGATCTGC
>PISX010034550.1:0-13869 GCA_004024625.1 Mellivora capensis
CTCGATCCCAGGACCCTGAGACCATGACCTGAGCCAAAGGCAGAGGCTTAACCCACTGAGCCACCCAGGCGCCCCTCTACAAATTTTTCTATAGAAGTTTCTTGTGAGGATCACAGATGACATGAGATAATGGAGTTCATACTCCTTAGGCCAGAAAAAGTATATAATCCAAATATAAATATATAACATAAACCAAATATATAATATAAACCAAATATAAACCAAAGGCTGACGAAGATGGGAAATAATGGGAACTGATTTATGCTGCCGAGGGAAGGAAACTGCTCTTTGGAGAGCACTTTGGGAATATCCAGCCTTTGAAAGAGGAAGATGTGCTTAGCCTGCTAATCAGCAATTCACTTCTTGGAAGTGTAGCTTAGAGAAACTCACACAGGTACAAGGAGGCATGTTTGCGAGTGTTCATTGCAGCGTGGTTTGCAATAGCCACAAATAAGAAACAAGAAAACAGGGGCGCCCGGGTGGCTCAGTGGGTTAAGCCACTGCCTTCAGTTCAGGTCATGATCTCGGGGTTCTGGGATCGAGTCCCGCATCGGGCTCTCTGCTCAGCAGGGAACCTGCTTCCCTCTCTCTCTCTCTCTGCCTGCCTCTCTGTCTACTGTGATCTCTCTCTCTGTCAAATAAAGAAATAAAATCTTTAAAAAAAAAAAAAAGAAACAAGAAAACATCCGTGAGGGAGAGACTCCTTCTATAAATCATGACCTATGTATATATCGTGAGATATTATGTGGCAGTGAAAATAATGAATTAGAGCCACAGGCACTCATATGAGGCCTCCTCTTCCCACAAGGTTCAATGTCAAAAACAAAAGGCAGACAAACAGGCAAGAAAACAAGATGCAGAAATACTCAAAAGTGTGATACTGTTCATGTAAAGATGAGGAACACATAAAAATTCCAAATATTGTTTAGAAATAGGTATGTAGGAAAAATAAAGAAACCCAGGGAAGTTATAAGGACAAATTCAGGATAATGGTTACCTTTTGGGGTGGGAGTGGAACACAGGGAATTTTCCCTACACTGGTAATTTCGTATTTCTTAACTGGGAGGAAAGTATAAAGTGATTTACATATCTGAAATATTCCCAATACATTTTAAGGATAATCAATTAATGGCACTGTCAAGGGCGAAAGGTAGAATATGTTTTACTGGATAAAATATTATTTGCATTTTTATTTTCTATTTCTTTGACCCCTCATATAGACCGCTGTACACATAGAAATATCATGTGAATATGAGTAGATTTGTCAACATTATCAGACTTTTGATATGAGCATAAAATACCAGAATTTATTTATGAGGTTCCTTCCTTCAGTCTTTTCTTGTTTAAGAAGATATGATGCACCAGGAAAGGACTGGGTGTATCTTAAGAATGGCTATTAAAATCACAATAGGTAATCCTTTCACAGCACTTACTTATACCATATTATTTACTAAGTGCTTTGCTTGTATTCATTCATTTAATATTGACACAACCCTATGAGGTAAATACTATTATCCCCATTTTATCATTGCAGGAACTGAAACACAGACATGGTGAGTGAGTTGTCCAAGGCCTTGTAGGTTAAGACTCTTTGGAGCTAGTCTCTAGAGGCTGGGCGTCTCACTACTATACTACACTGCCTCTTATCTTTTGATGTGTGACTTGCTTAAGAGAACCCAGATTTTATAGTGATATAGACAAAAGAAGACAGGGGAAAGGGGTCACAGGATGTAGGTGTGGGGGTTTTGCTGTACGGTTCTTGATACAGAGAATGGGGGCTGGGAGAGGACCACAGATGTGCACTCACCTTCCTTCGTGGCTTCCTGATGAAGTGAGCTGAGTGCTTCTCCCCTTCTCTCCTGGTTACCTGCCAGGGCGAAAGCGTAGGCCAGCAGTGCCTTGGTATAGATGTGCTTTCCATGGGGTCCTTCCTTTGCTGATTTCCAGGCTGACTCCAGACAGAACAGGGCATTGCGGACAACGGGGTGCTGGGGTGGGGAACAAGGAGGGAACCAAGTAAGCACAGGTCAATTTTCAAATGCATGTGTTCATCTATTCTCATTCTTGTGGATGGAGAGAATAGTATCTTCGTGTTGTCGTGACATTCGTAAGTCAGGAACACAGGCCATATTTTTAGAATTCACTTTGGGTGTGTATATGGCAGCAGTGGGAGGTCTATAGGGGAGAAATAGCTTAGGGGCATCACCGGGATGGTGTCAATCTTTCTTAGGGAATTGTCTTAGTGGGTTGTCCAAATTTTCTGTTGATCTGGGAAGCACCGTCCTGGCATAAAAGGAGAGCTGACACTGGACTTTTAGCAGAGGGATGGTTCTGACAGCAGGGCAGTGATGTCACTGCATCTAGAACTATGCAGGGGAGGACGCGGTACCTACAGTGGCAGGGAGAGGAATCTCCAGAAGGGCAATGGTGATGTAGGCAGAGAGGGTCACTTCGTCTTCCACTCCACCCTGCAAGTGAGAGTCAGAGGGAGAGATCCGAGTAATTTAACTTCTGAGCACGCTCTCCATTAGCTCTTTGCCTTCTGCTGTGTCCTGGAGTTTATCCTCACTCATATTCATCTCCATGGGGCCAATTATCACAATCAAGCTAAGTCCCATCCCCTCTTTCTTGGTACTATCCAGGTTTCATTTATTTATTGTTTAGTTAGTTACTTTTGCTAAGAAATTCCTATATTATTACCTCCTCTCATCCTTGTGGACATCATAAATGGGCAAATCAAAACTAATTCCAAGGGCGCCTGGGTGGCTCAATCGGTTAAGTGTCTGCCTTCAACTCAGGTCACGATCTCAGGGTCCTGGGATGGAGTCTCCTATCAGGTGCCCTGCTCAGCAGAAAGCCTGCCTCTCCCTCTCCCTATGCTGCTCCCCCTGCTCGTGCTCTCTTGCTCTCTCTCTCCCAAATAAATAAATAAAATCTCATTAGAAAAAAAAAAAAGAAAAACGAACTGTGAGAACACCTCACCTTAATGGCATTGTTGAGCAGAGACCCGGAACTCCTGAAACAACCATTGTCCTTCTGCCTTTGGGAGAGCCAGATGAGGGCTTGGGTGATGTGTGCTTTCTCGATAAAGATGTAGTTTTGAGCCTGGGCAAAAGTCTTCATTACAAAGGCGGTGAGCCTGAGCAGGGCGGAGGAGATGACATTTATGTTGTTACATTACAATAGTTTTATAACGGTGGCACAGAAAAAGCTTCCTGTGACACTGCTTACATTGATGTGAGTCACCTGACAACTATTCCTGTGTATTTAGAACTCCCATCGCCTTTAGACTGCTTGATTCGTCGCCTACATCTAGTATTTCCTTGCTGACTCGTTTTCTCATTGCTACAGAGAGTCTAAGAACTTCTTCTTCTTTTTTTTTTTTTTTAAAGATTTTATTTATTTATTTGATAGATCACAAGTAGGCAGAGAGGCAGGCACAGAGAGAGGGGGAAGCAGGCTCCCTGATGAGCAGAGAGCCTGATGCGGGGCTTGATCCCAGGACCCTGGGATCATGACCTGAGCCGAAGGCAGAGGCTTTAACCCACTGAGCCACTCAGGCGCCCCATAAGAACTTCTGATGTTACTTGTTTTTACTTATTTGAGTAAGGCTTTCTTCTCTTTAGAGATTTCCTTCTGTAGATGGCAGAATCTCCTTATTTAGAAGATTGAATAAAAAAAAGAATTAGAAAAAAGAAGATTGAATAACTTCAAACTGCTTTGTTTTGGCTTTGGGATTTTATTTATCCATTTATTTCTAAGTAGGCTATACACCCACCTTGTTGCCCAGCACAGGGCTTGAACTTGTGACCCTGAGATCAAGACCTGAGCTGAGATCAAGAGTCAAGTGCTTATCTGACTGAGCCACCCCGTTGCCCCATGCCTTAGGGATTTTAAAACAATGTTGCTTGTCACTGGGTTTTCCTCTTTTCTTTCTTCCTATGAGTGAATTTATTCACAGTCAAGATGACTATGATCTAAAAACATATTAAAAGCTGAAGTGAACATGGTTTATCTAGAAGTTAGATGATATGTTCACTGGCCATATATTAAAAAAACTCATGGCTAGGGGAGCTATTCTAGAAAAAAAGTAACCGTTAAAAAAAATAGCTGTTTCTGTGTGTCTGGGTGGCTCAGTCAGTTAACCACCTGAAATTAACTGTCTGACTCTAGATTTTTGGCTCAGGTATGATCTCAGGATCATGAGATCGAGCCCCACGTTCGAGTCTGTGCTGAGTATAGAGGCTGCTTAAGATTCTCTCCCTTTGTCCCTCCCCCTGCTCATGTGCTCTTCCTCTCAAAAAACTAGCTGTTTTAGAAAGAATACCTTGGTTATTACTAACAGGATGAATTTGGGGGACAAAATCTAACATATATTTGAATGTCAGCTTTTCTGCTCGTTACCTTGCTATAATTGTCAAGTATAACCAACGAGAGGTTTAATAATACATATCTGATAAGGTTACTGTGAATGTAATTGTAATAATATATGTAAAAGAGATGATAAAAAAATAGGACCTCAAAGAACTGTCAATCGCTTACCAGGTATTGCCCTCATTCCTGCCATATTTCTCCCCAAAGGTGCTATAGGAGCCATCATGGTGCTTGTAATTCAGCTGCCTTTGGTAACCTGAAACGGAAGGTTAATGAAACAATATGACAGACTGTGTATGTTGCGGCCAGAGAAATTACTAAAATGCTTTGGTTTCTCTTGTAATATTTCTTAAATTTTGCTGTCATATGTTACAAGGTTCTGCATTTTAAACATTTATTAGAGGTTGGACCCTGGATAATAAGCTTAAAATTAACTGTCCTTCCTATCATAGTTACTATGATACTATGATTCGCTAACATATCATAGACTTGGTAAGTAACTCAAGCCTATTAGGAAATCCAATCTATTGTTAAAATGACACTGTGAAGTCTTCACTCATTTAATCACTCACCAGTATTGAGGTAGCCAATGGCCTTGGACATGACTTCTGGAGTCAGCTGTTGTGTTTTATTTAGATAATTCAGAACATGGATGTTGGGAGCGAAGAGGACCATATTCTGTTCTCCGCAGCCATAGGGCATTTGGAGGAGATTTTGTATATTTTGCATGGCAGAGCCCAGTATGTCTCCTAGAGAGTGAGAGAGATGGGATGTCATAAAGCTTATAGATTATAATCTATGTGAATCATTAAGAAGAAATGAATAATTTTAGGAAGATTAAAAAATAAATATTTTTAGGAAGGGTGAGCTGTCCAGGAACAGAAGTATGATTGGGAACAATACACAAGCCCAAAGAAAGAGGGAAGAACTAAGTTAATATTACAATTGTGATTTTGAGTATTTATGGAAAAGAATACAGGGAAAACTATCAATACAGCAGAATAATTCACTAAGGCTGGAGCTTACCCAATACGAAGGTGGAGGCTCGGGCAGATTCTTCTACTACATTCTCTGGCAACTTCAAAGATAATTGTTCAGATACCTCAGCACCTAGAGAAATAATGGAAATTACTTCTGCCATGTAACTTCTTGAAGAGCTCCAAACCCAGAAGCCAGAACTGTGCCTTACACTTAAATTTCTGAAAAGTTGTCACTCTTTTATTTTTTATTTTTTTTTAAAGATTTTCTTTATTTATTTGACAGAGATTACAAGTAGGCAAGAGAGAGAGGAGGGAGGGAGGGAGGCAGGGAGAGAGAGGAGGCAGCAGGCTCTCTGCGGAGCAGAGAGCCCGATGTGGGGCTCGATCCCAGGACCCTGGGAGCATGACCTGAGCCGAAAGCAGAGGCTTTAACCCACTGAGCCACCCAGGCGCCCCAGTTGTCACTCTTTTAATATGCTTGTTTGTGTGTGTGTGTGTGTGTGTGTATTTATTTATTTATCTTAAATGTGTACGAATGGGAAACTGAGACTTCCAGAAATTCTCCTTCCTCATCCCTCTTTTCCCCTCATATGTAGAGTGCATTCCAAAAGAAGGCTACAGATTGAGAAGTGCCTATTTCTCACTGTTGTGACTCTGTTGTGGTCATCCTGTGGCTAGCATGAGATGGTTATCACGAGATGTTCTCTTTAGTGTTCATCTCTAACCTCTTTATTCAACAGTGTAATGAAAAAAAGCCTAATGCATACATAAGAAAAGAAAAAATCTCTGAAAGTTCCTGAATTCTATAATAATGCTCTGTCCTTACTGCCATCAAATTTCACCAGATATGAAGATAGTATTTTTAATGGAAGACGTGGATGTGGGGGGTGAAGATGAACAACGTTTGACTCACTGAAAATAAAATAATTGCTGGTGACAGGCATATATGTACCCCCGTCTTAGTACTGGTAAATTTCAGGATGATGAAAGAGAAATGTAGTATTTATTTTCATGCTGCCCGCCCTTCCTCATGAAATTAATATTGAAATTTTTGTCAAAGGGTAGAAAATTTCAGTTATGCAAGAGGATTATGTTGTAGAGAACAGTGCCTACTATTTAATTTAAATTCAACTGATTAACATATAGTGCATTATTAGTTTCAGAGGCATAGTTCAGTTTCATCAGTCTTATATAACACCCAGTGCTCATTCCACCATGTGCCCTCCTTAATGCCCATCACCCAGTTACCCTATCTTCCCATCCCTCTTCCTTCCAGGAACCCTAAGTTGGTTTCCTGCAGTTTTTCTTTTTTTCTTTAAGATTTTAAGACAGCACAAGCAGGGGAGAGGGGCAAAGGGAGAGAGAGAAGCAGACTCCCCACTGAGCAGGGACTGTGATGTGGGGTTTGATTTCAGGACCTGGGACCATGACCTGAGCTGAAGGTAGACGCTTAATTCACTAAACCACCCAGGCGCCCCTGTTTCCTCTAGTTAAGTCTCTTATGGTTTGTCTCCCTATCTCATTTTGTCTTATTTTATTTCTCCCTCCCTTCCTCTATGATCCTCTCTTTTGTTTCTTAAATTCTACATATCAGTGAGATCACATGATAATTGCTTTTCTCTGACTGACTTATTTTGCTTAGCATACTACCTTTTAGTTCCATCCATGTTGTTGCAAATGGTAAGATTTAATTTTTTTGATGGCCGAGTAATATTCCATTATATATATATGTATAATGGAATATTACTATATATATATGTCACATATACATGTGTGACATATATGTATATATATACACACACACACACACACACACACACACACACCCCACGTCTTTTTTTATCCATTCATCTGTCGATGGACATCTGGGCTCGTTCCATAGTTTGGCTATTGGGGACATTGCTGTTCTAAACATTGGGGGGGCACGTGCCCTTTTGGATCATGTCATTTATATCTTTGGGGCAAATACCCAGTAGTGCAATTGCTGGGTCATAGGGTAGCTCATTTCTAATTTTTTGAGGAGCTTCCATCTTGTCTTCCAGAGTGGCTGTACCAACATACATTCTAGAACAGTGCCTACTATTAACAATATCATACTGTACACTTAAAAACTTGTTAATAAGATAGATCTCACATTAAGTGTTCTTATCATATAAAAATATAATAAGAGATATAAATGTAATACATACTTACGCATGTATTATTTATATGTTAAAGAAACCTCTCTTACCTTCATTCAAAAAAATAAGAAAACAGATGCCATAAACAAAGGTAAAAGACAAATTACCAAGCGAAAAAAAATTGTAACTTATTCAATAAAGAATCAGTGTCATACAGATGAAGCAGAAAAAAAGACAAACCACTAGAACCTGAATGGTCAAAGGATATGAAGTCATTCATGAATATGTAAAAATAAAGCTTATATTCACTTGTGAGTATAGAAATTAAGATCGAAACAACCCTATTTTTCATGCAAATTTTTCAGGAAAATTGGAAACTCTGATGGTTAAAGATGATGGTGATTGTGTAGGACAATATAAACTGGTGGGAATATTAACACATTTAGGTAATAAAGGAAGGGTTTTTAAGTTCTATTACAATTTAAGAATATACATGTTCCCTCTTAGGAATTTCACATTTTGGTATCTACCTTAAATATACTTGCACGAGTATATAAGGAGGCATTCATTCATTCATTCATTCTGGCAAATAGTTAAAAAAATTGAGCAATAGCTAAAAAACAATCAGAACCATGATATATTGATAGTATAGAATTAAAAGGAACTAAAAAAGATTACCTAGTTCTATAATTTAATATGGCTAGATTTCTAAAACAGGTTGCTCAGTAAAAAATTATAAAATGTTATAGAATGAAACATATACCATTTATATAAATCCCATATATACAACAAATTCATGTGCATGTTATTTCTAAGCATACATATTTCTAAAACATGTTGCTCAGTAAAAAGTTATAAATGTTAGTTATAGAATGAAATATATACCATTTATATAAATCACATATATACAACAAATTCATGTGCATATTATTTCTAAGCATACATGGGCAATCATTAAAGTATTGAAAAAGTTTACCTTTAATATGAAGTTTTGTTTTATCTTGTAAAGGAGAATGTATTTTTATATTACATGGGCAATTAAGTTAATTTTAATAGAACTACTTGATGATTAGCCCTAAATACATAAGAAATAAATAAAAATGAAGAGCTCAGTAATGGAAGACATACCAAGATAAAAGGATTTTGTGGCAAATTTACTTAAATGTAGAAATAAGGCTAAACAACCAGGCAATTATGTTTTTAGAACACATTTTATATATTTGAAGTCTTGAGAGTATAATAAGCATAGTAAACAGAACTGTTTATTATACAAACAGAAGAGAAATATATATATAAATATTATATAAACTGATTATATAAACTGAAGAGAAAGGCAAAAAAGACATGATATTGATTTGACATTGTTTGAGGCGAGAACATATTGTGCTGATAACTTTCTTAGTGTATTAACATTCCTGTTTTTGTTTAGACTAGAACACTCTCCACCAAAATAAAGTTATATTTTTTGCTGTGAGTTTCTTTAGTATCTTCTCAAATGACTGATAGAACATTAGGTACAAGATTGGCATCGAACAAATATTGATATGACAATAATGGTATAGGCTAAGACAATTCTTTCTTTAGGACATAGCATGGTCCCATTATCAAATGCTCTTGCCGATGCAAAACTCAATGTTGAGGTGGCTTGAATTTGGCTATGCATATGGTATGTAACTAAATATTCAAGGAAACATTCCTTTTGGCAATATTCATTTGATTCTACTCACTTTCTATGTAACCACGTCATACATGGAAGGACATTTGGGTGTTTGTACAGGTGCTATAACAGATAAAAATTTGGAAAGCATGGGCTAGGGATAGTCTCCTGATCAAATTACGTAGCTTCTCGAAGAACTAGTTGCCTCATTTATCAAATGGGTCAATTGTTCTTTGGGTCTTAGCTCATAGGGAGGTGTAGGAATAAGACATAGGATTCTCTGAACTTTAAATATTATAGAAACTTTAGTCAATGCTATTCTAATTATGATGAATGACTCTTACCTGATGGGCAGAGCAGAGAATTAAATGTTGCTTCCTTCTCTAGTCCTTCAGGCTGTAGGTGGAAAGAAAGTAAGGTAGAGGTGAGAATGGACAATTATGTTGATAGTGGAACCACCAATTTCTTGATCATAAAGAGAAGAATTGGAGCTGACTTTCAAATATATCACATAAAGAATCAATAAGTATAAGCAATATGAAGGACATAGGTTGATAGAGGAGAAAATGAGGAAAAATTATGTAAATATCAAGAGAGAAAGAAAGATAGAGATTGAGAGATAAAGAGAGAGAGGAGAGACTATTGTGAAATATTCTGTGCTTATGTATTATTTAGCCCTTCTTATCTAAAACTTGGAACCTTCAACACACCATTGTTTTTATTGGCTCACGGTGACCTATCAAATGGGTAGGCTTACTTACTTCAACCAGCAGGGACTTAATAATGGTGTCCTTCTTGCCATATTCGGGGATCATCGGCTTCTCAGTCCCACATAGCTGTTGAGACGCCAGTGCCTCTGCACTCACGGTGAAATTCACGTATCCTAAAAAAGGGGGAGTACTGATGAGCACCATCTCCTTCTTTCTCCATGCCTCCAGACCTCAAGATTTGTAAGTGTTCAATACTTTGTAACCTTTTTTTGTTTTATGAAAACACAGGAGCAGGAATGGTAGCAGCATCAACTAGAGGTTAGTGACCCTGAGGATCCAAGGCAGAGATAGATGGAGGCAAGTGAAGGGTGGGGAGGATAGTCTTCTAGACATTCTAGAATAAAAGACAAAGGAAAAAGTATCTACAAGCCAGTGGCAGCAGGGGTGGGGTGTGTGTGTTGGGGGGGCATGGTCTTTGCCTGAGGGAAGTAGCTCTAGATGTAAGGATCCAACTGATATATACAATCCTTGAGTAGAGAATTGTCTCTAGGAGACTGTTCCTCACCTAACGCTTTTGGCCTTACTGCCCAGGACATGGTTTGCCGGCTGTTCCCACAGATGCAGGGATACTCCTGTTCCTTCTCCTGGACTAGGAATGCAGGATTCAGGTCTAGCTGCACTCTAACCTGAAACCACAGGTGAGACAAAGAGACAGATCAGAGGGAGAAGGGAACCAAAGGGAAAACGGTTTGAAATAAAGCATATTGGGGGGCTGCTTAGATATTAAGTTGCCTCATACTGAAGCTGATCTAAATATAGACTGACTACCTAACAGTGGATCTGACATTGAAATCTTTGTATTTTCATACAAATAATCTGCTCTTTCGTGGGGTGACACAAGAGGTCAGGAAAAGTAGAACCCCCCTGCTTGTGGGACTTCTACTTCTTTGGCCTGGGATCTCAACCATTCCCTCAGCTCTCCCAGCAGAGTATTCAAGATTTATAAACTGTTATGGGTTCAGCAGAGGTAAGATGCTCACAAATAACTTTCAAAGTAAGGTTTAATCTAATTAATGCTTTATGATGATATATAAAAATTAAATATATGGAATGTACAAGTCAAAAACTTGGATCTAGGACATGAGAATGAAGCCCACTGATTTTTGTTCACTATGTCAGGAATCTTCATACTGTGCAAACTTCCTAACCTTATGGGGTTGGGGCAAGGGTCAGAAGCTTGTTTGAAGTTGCAAGTATAGGGAAGTCTCAGCAACCATAGCTTCTATCACATCTGAATATCTCTGAGAGTATTCCTCCTCAGGTAAGAGCCCCTTATACACAGCAGTTTGTCAGTATTTAAAATAATATGACTTTTAATTTACTTGACTGACATACTTTGTGTTCAATTTAGGAAAGAGAGGTCTTTACCAAGATGCATTTGGGAAGGTAGTTGACGACAGTGGCCTTGAGTGTGAAGACCTCTCCGCGGATCACAGAGTAGGGCATTGTGAGCTCCACAAAGAAGGGCTGGAAGGTTTGAAAGGAGGCAGGAAGAGAGATACCAAGTCCGGTGTCATTGGACAGGCAGAAGGCCCCTGCCTTCCACTCCGTGATGGTATCGGGGACTGTTACTCCCACTTCGGCCACTCCTGATGAGCTGGGGAGGATGGCAATATGAAGAACAGAAAGTGAGCAGTTAAAGAAATCCTTTCTAGGAAGAGAATCCCTATTAATAACTCTATTGTCATGACTTATGCACCCAGTAGAAATGTCAATAAAGGAGAGTATAATCAAGACTCAAAGTGGGAAAATATAAAAAGTCCTTTAGTTCCAATTCTGTTTTCAATTCTAATCTTTATCAGAATTTCCTATAGACACAGAATCATAGCATTTTCTATTATAGACACTATTGTTATGAAATAAATATGTATTTGAGATTGCTCTTAAATTTTACTCTTTAAAATACTGTTCTAATGAGGGCAGGCTTTTAAAAGTTTTAATTCTACTGCTACGTTGTATAGTTGACCTGACTGATTCTGTTTTTAACTCAAGATTGTTGGCCAGTGAAGAATCTCTTATAGGTGTTAAGTCTGTGCAGGGCCTGGTCATATTCACTCCTTATTCCCATTTTCTGGAAGTCTTAGAATTGACTGTGTGCAAAATTTCTTAGCCCTGATGCAATGTGTCTAAGAGATACTTGGATATTGAAAAATTGGCTAAAAATGGAAAATTGTGAGAAGTCTGTATCATTGCCTTTTATATATAAAGAAAGTTACTTACTTTAACACCACCAAGTCCCAGATCCATGTCTCAGGGAAATACTTTCGCACAGTCTCTGGGGGAAGCTCGGAAACAAGGGGCATCTCCATAAATTCATTGCCTCTTTGCAATTCAGATACAGCTATGATGGGTGAGTGGGGAGACAGAAATAATAAATACGCAGATAAAGAGATTATAATACATGCTACAAAAGAAATAAATAGGGTGATGGAATAGACAAGAACCAGGAGAGGATGCTTGGGTGATAAGGGAAAACTTCTTTGAGGAGGTGATATTTTTGCTGAATCCTGGAGTCTTAGGGTCAGTTCTAAGTGAGCTGGAAGAAAAGAATCACAAGCAGAGGGCGGAGGCCTAGAGGCAGAAGGAGCTTAGGATGGCCTATGGAGCAGAAAAAGAGTCCTCTGTAGTCATTGCACTCTGTCTCAAGAGGAGAGTGATAGGAAGTGAGTTGGGAGGAGGACAGGACTCAGTTTCCATTTGGTGTGTTCCTCTGTGGGATCAAAGAAACATCATACCCAAACATGAGGACAAAGGCTCTGAGAAAGTTTATAGGAGTGAGGGATCAAGGATTAAAAAAATTCTTGGGCTGGAGCAAATAATCCTAAAATTTGCATGGAATCAGAAGAGACACCGAATCGCTAAGGTAATGTTGAAAAACAAAAATAAAACTGGTGGCATCTCATTACCTGATTTCAAGCTTTACTACAAAGCTGTGATCACCAAGACAGCATGGTACTGGCATAAAAACAGACACATAGACCAATGGAACAGAGTAGAGAGCCCAGATATGGACCCTCAACTCTATGGTCAAATAGTCTTCGACAAAGAAGGAAAAAATATGCAGTGGAAAAAAGACAGTCTCTTCAATAAATGGTGCTGGGAAAATTGGACAGCTATATGTAGAAGAATGAAACTCGACCATTCTCTTACACCGTACACAAAGATAAACTCGAAATGGATAAAGGACCTCAACGTGAGACAGGAATCCATCAGAATCCTAGAGGAGAACATAGGCAGTAACCTCTTCGGTATCAGCCACAGCAACTTCTTTCAAGCTATGTCTCCAAAGGCAAAGGAAACAAAAGCAAAAATGAACTTTTGGGACTTCATCAAGATCAAAAGCTTCTGCACAGCAAAGGAGACAGTCAACAAAACAAAGAGGCAACCCACGGAATGGGAGAAGATATTTACAAATGACAGTACAGACAAAAGGTTGATATCCAAGATCTATAAAGAACTTCTCAAACTCAACACATGCAAAACAGATAATCATATCAAAAAATGGGCAGAAGATATGAACAGACACTTCTCCAATGAAGACATACAAATGGCTATCAGACAGACACATGAAAAAATGTTCATCATCACTAGCCATCAGGGAGATTCAAATTAAAACCACATTGAGATGCCACCTCACACCAGTTAGAATGGTCAAAATTAGCAAGACAGGAAACAACATGTGTTGGAGAGGATGTGGAGAAAGGGGAACCCTCTTACACTGCTGGTGGGAATGCAAGTTGGTGCAGCCACTCTGGAGAACAGTGTGGAAATTCCTCAAGAAGTTAAAAATAGAGCTTCCCTATGACCCTGCAATTGCGCTACTGGGTATTTACCCCAAAGATACAGATGTGGTGAAAAGAAGGGCCATCTGTACCCCAATGTTTATAGCAGCAATGGCCACGGTCGCCAAACTGTGGAAAGAACCAAGATGCCCTTCAACAGACGAATGGATAAAGAAGATGTGGTCC
>PISX010034551.1:0-13877 GCA_004024625.1 Mellivora capensis
GAACCAAGATGCCCTTCAACGGACGAATGGATAAGGAAGATGTGGTCCATATACACTATGGAGTATTATGCCTCCATCAGAAAGGATGAATACCCAACTTTTGTAGCAACATGGACAGGACTGGAAGAGATTATGCTGAGTGAAATAAGTCAAGCAGAGAGAGTCAATTATCATATGGTTTCACTTATTTGTGGAGCATTATAGATAACACGGAGGACATGGGGAGATGGAGAGGAGAAGGGAGTTGAGGGAAATTGTGGGGGGAGATGAACCATGAGAGACTATGGACTCTGAAAAACAACCTGAGGGTTTTGAAGGGGCAGGGGTGGGAGGTTGGGGGATCCAGGTGGTGGGTATTATGGAGGGCACGCATTGCATGGAGCACTGGGTGTGGTGTAAAACTATGAATTCTGTTACGCTGAAAAGAAATGAAATTAAAAAAAAAAGAAGTCTAGGTTCCTTGATTAAAAGAAATCAAGATATGGGTTCTAGATTTGTTCAGAGCTATCATAACTTTTAGATAATCTCAGTGAACATGTCTAGTATATGTACATGTATATGTACACACACATGTATGGCTATATCTATAATAACTTCTAAATTTATTTATCTAGATAGGTAAATATTAAAAATCATTAGTTTATATTGATGTTTTCCATTTCAATGCAATACCAATGTTTCTTCTTCCTATATTTGTAACTTCCCTTTAAAATACTACTCCCGTTGCTTTTAATATATTTACTTGTTTGTTTAAGCATGTTTTAATATTGCTAACCCAAATCATTGTAAAAAGCCAACCTATTAACTGAAGTTCAGTATTTGTTTAAAGTTTTTGGTAAAATTACATGCAGTGAAATGCGTAATTCTTAAGTGTACAGTTTTATAATTTTTGACAAATGCTTACCTCTGTGTAATCTGCACCCTGTCTACTTCTGCTAAGTATGGAATGAAACCAGCCAGGGAAAAGTCAAGAACATATGTAAGGACATGATTATAATGACCAAAGAGTTGTATTTATTTATTTATTTTTAGGATTTTAATTTTAAGTCATCTCTACACCCAACATGGGGCTCAAACTCGCAATGTCAAGACCAAGAGTTGCATGGTCCCTGACTGAGCCAGCCAGGTGCCACTCCACCCACCCACCACCACCAGAAAATTTTAGTGACTCAAGGAGAGGTGTAAGGACTTGGGGGCTGGACAATGAAAAGGAGATAGAATTCGTCGATTTGAGGTTCATGCGGAGTTGAAGGATAACATGGGACATTTTCTTATTATGTATCATATCTCTGTGACAACATAGTGACTGACACAATAGAGGTTTACTGTCAAAATATGAAAATACATTGTGAATTCATTTGCTTTTGAATAATCCTAATGACTTCTTTTCCCTGGAAATAGCTTTCTTTCTTGAGGCCACTTATAGATTAGTGCATGCATTTATAAATTGCTCTCTACATTTGCTGATTTTAGTAGGAACATGTGAAATAAAAGAGAATACAAAACTTGTTTACAGTTGTTATTATTATTTTGCACTTCCTAGAAAAATGCCATTCAGCTTTACAATTTTAATGAACAAATGCATCACCTTTGAATGAGAGAGTTTTGGTCCTGAAACTTGACTGAGACATTATAGGGTCATTTTAGAATTTTGTATTCTAAAATAATTATAGTAAGTTATAAAGATCCCGCTAAGAATGCGGGAGTGTGAAATACAACTTTTTTTTTGGTATTGCTTAATAGTGGACAGTATTAATTTTTCTAATTCAAAAAGAAAAAAGATGTCAAAATCTATTTATGAAGCCAACAGATTCCATTCCAAAATTTCCATATAGGTTATTTATTTTTAGACTTCAGCTAATAGAATATGTTTGTTTTGCTTCAACTTTAATATAACCTTAAGTATGTACATGTTCATTGCCTTGTTTCATTTATTTAATTTATATCACCCATATGAAAAACCCTTCACAAATAATCCATGACTGGAGCTGCTGTAGGTAGTTGTAAATGGTCACTTGTAACACGTAGATTCAATCTAGAGTTTACTGACAATAATTTCTTCTGATGTATTCTCTTTATTGCTTTATTTTTATCTTATTTTATTTTTCATTGTTCTAAGTTTCACTGTTTATGCTTTATTAAACAAAATTTTATATTTGTACTACCATATGCTTAGATCAAAGATAGCCATTAAAAAATGAATGGTGCAAAAGCAGCTGGTACATTTTCTCAGTGGACTTTGAACTCTGTGACCTGAGAAAGTTCACTGAATCTCTTTATAGTTCACATCTCAATTGGTAAAATGGGGTTGATAGAGGCAGTGACCTGACCTATTGAGTTTAGAGATTTATATAAATTGAATATTCTTTTTTTTTTCAGAGCAACATGATTTTTGGTCATTTCATTGCTTTATATGTCTATAGAAAAGTATACAGAAAGGGAAAATATATGGAAAAAGAGAACAAAGGGGAAATATGTATATCACTTTTAATTTCTTGTCTCAAGTATACCAATGATTATAACTGAGATGTAAATTGGAGGGTTTAAAATAATCGCTTTTTTCTCAGAGTTTCCAAAATTTTGTTCTACTCTAAAGGCTCTTCTCTGTGTGTGTAGTTCTTCTATTACTAATAAATACATTCAATACTGAACTTCAGCAAAGAAAGGGATGAGATAGGGAAAGGGATGGAGGTGGGAAGATATGTTTACCAGTGACTGTGGGCTAGTTTAATCTTTTTGAATCTCAGATTTCTTACCTGTAAATTGAAAGCAACAAAGTCTATCTTGCAAAGATTGTAACGAGAATTAGAACTAAAATGTAAAGAATTTAGTATTACTGGGGACAAAGAAGGGATATAATAAAACATCCTTACTTATTATTATTTTAATAATATACATTACGTCCTGGAGTCAGGGAGCCTGTATCCTATCTCTGACTATGTGAATGGACTTCGCCAACTTTTGCTTTTTCAGCAGTACAAAAGAATTAATACCTGTTTTAGCTCTCTCATAGTTATTAATAGATTGCAAAAAGTAATGAAATTACCTATATTTGTTGTAAAATGCTAGAGAAATAAGTGAAATTTATGTTTACTGAAGTTCTATTGGAATTTTGAAATTACTGGTTTATTTGTTTTTTGTATTTGAATAGTTGCTTAGGTTGAAATTTTAAGAAATTACTAGATATCAAACATACCCGGTCAGACAAGCAATCTTTGTGTCATGCTCCACTGCTTTTTTTTTTTCTTAAATTTTTACATTAGTTTCAGAGGTGGAATTAAGTGATTCATCCATTGCATGTAACACCCAGGGCTTATCACAGTAAGTGCCCTCCTTAAAGCCCTTTCATCCGATTACCCCATCTCCCACCCCTTCCCCTCCAGCAACTCTGTTTCCTAGAGTTCCCATCTCTTATGGTTTGCCTCCTTCACAATTTTCATCTTATTTTATTTTCCCTTCCTTTCCCTTATGTTCACCTGTTTTCTTTCTTAAATTCCATGTACAAGTGAAGTCATAAGGTATTTGTCTTTCTCTGACTTATTTCCTGTAGCATAATATACTCTAATTCTATCCATGTCATTGCAAATAGCAAGATTTCATTCTTTTGATGGGTGAATAGTATTCCATTGTGTGTATATATACTGCATCTTCTTTGCTTTCTCACATGGCTGATAAACAGCACTGCCAGAGTTGACCTGAGGCAGAACTGAGACCAGGCATTCTTGGCTCTTTCTCCTTGACCTTGGCCTGCCCTATGGCACCTTCTGTGTGAATTTCCTATTCTCATGCTGAATTTCATCCTCTTGCTCATTGCCTCCATAAGTTACTTCTTAGAAAAAGCAAAGAAGAAACTAAATAATTAACTTTGAGCATTAAAAAAAATGAATCACAATATAAAATAACATTCTTTTAAAACTTTTTGCAACATGATTATAAATATGGTCATTTTTTGTGATAAATGTTAGAGGGATTTACCTATTTATTCTCATATTCCATTCAGTATCTTTAAGAAGCTCATTCTGCTAACTTTCTCTTCTTAAATTAATTTGTCAATGGCTTTACATGTGTGTTTAAAATTTATGTGATTTTATTTTCATCAATTTCATGAAACTTTGCTTCTGTTGCAAGATCTGCAATTATACTTGGCACTATAATTACTTGACATTATATTAGCATTATATTATCAGATGTTCACAATATCTGGCAATCAGCAAGAAACAGATAAAACATAGTACATAATGGGAGAAAGTAGAAGCTAGTGTTTAAGTCATCAGTGAACATGTATGTGTTATTAAGACTTTTGCATCTCTATAGAGACCACAACTGGAGAGTCAAGATATACAGAAGATTACCTATAATGTATGAAACAAGCTCTACTACTATTATACTCATTTTACATAGGAGGAAACTGAGGCTTAGTCATGTTTGAGTTGCCAATATTATGAAGTTAGGTTTGTAAGTGGCAGTCAAGAATTTAACCTACATCTGACTCTGACCTCTAAAGACATCATAGTAGACCATAAAGAACTTCAATTTGATTATTTGTTTTTAAGGAAAAGCAAAGCAAAGAAGGTCGAGGTCAATAAAAACTATTAATTAAATACACAATTGTGTGATCAAGACCATTAATTTTTCATGAATTCAGAAAAGGGTACTGGTTTATAGAATGAGAGAAGATGGGGATTGTAGAGATAATTTAGTAATGTCCAAGGCAGGTAAACTGTCCCAAACCACATAATCTCTTAGTGGTAGAGATGGGTTTTAAAACTACAACTCCTTGCTTTTCCTAAGATAAATTTGTGAAAAAATAAAAAAATTATACCTTATTTGTGAGATTCAAACTTTTTAATAATGTACATCATGAATTGGCCCAAATTGGATAACATGAACTTGATACTGTAGTGATGCAGAAGAGGTGGAGAAAAAAATAGAATGATTCAGCCATTAAACCTGTCTATATGGAAGCTTTACTATGTATCAGACACTATTGGTCCTGTGGATGAAGAATTAATGAGTAGCTCACAGTCTCTTAGGGAACAGAGAAACATTCACCAATAAGGATAACATAATGTAATAAGTGCAATTTGAAAGGCAAATCACAAAATGCTGTGGGCACTCAGAGTGGGGAGGAATTAATTCAGCCTAAGAGATTTCTATTGATCCTGTTGTGGTGTTCCACAGAAGAGATGGGATTTGAATTTAAGAGGCACCTAAAGGGCTGAAGGCTATGCCAATCAGAAAGAACAGCAAAAGTATAAGGTCTCACACAGCAAAGTGTATTAAGGGGAATAGCAGGAAATTCAACAAAACTCTACATATTTATGCAAGAGCCTCAAAAATGTATTTTGAAGAATTCTTAGGTTGTAAAAATTGCAGAACCATTCTGTTCAGAAAAGTCTTGCTAAATTCAAATTTGCTTAAGTAAAAAATCATTTAGAATACTTTTTCACTCTTCTGGTATCAGCATTAGTAACCTCACCATTGACACTTACATATTAATAATTGTCACAAGCTTTAAGTGCTGACCACCTGTGACTAACCACAAACTCTTATTACATTGAATGTATTTTGCCTATATGTCTTTGAAGAAATGTCTAGACTTTTTGCCAGACTATTTGTATTTCAATGACTGGAATTCAATAAAAGGGTAACAAACTCAAATAGCACTGACTAAATGTGTATTGATGCAATGGGAATCTTTCCATGTCCATTAGCAAAAAAGAAAAATCTCCCCCTTATGATATCTGCTATGTGCAGTATGTTCTTCTCTCAGAATAGTTACCGTGTGGGGTGCCTGGGTGGCTCAGTGGGTTAAGCCTCTGCCTTCGGCTCAGGTCATGATCTCAGGGTCCTGGGATTGAGCCCTTCATCCGGCTCTCTGCTCAGCAGGGAGCCTGCTTTCCCCACCCCCCTCTCTCTGCCTGCCTCTGCCTACTTGTGATCCCTTTCTCTCTGTCAAATAAATAAAATCTTAAAAAAAAAGAGTAGATACCACACATAAAGCTTATTTTGTTTTTTTCATACATAAAGCAAAATTTTCTCGTTCCTTAACATTTGTTTATGCCTCAGTGGAATTCTTTGGCTAGGTTCAAGTTTGCATGAGCTTGGAGGGCATCTATATTATAATAGCTTACATTACTGTTTCCTTCCTTCCTCCCAGCCCTGAATATTTTGGGTCTCGAGGGAAGGGATGAAATCTCACCCACTTAGTATTTCTTGTATCTGGCACTTAGTAGGTATTTTAACAATGAGAAATAGATGAGTAAGAATAAGTGAACAAAACTGGAGAAAGCCCCACTGATCTGAGGATAGTGAATCTAGAAGAAGTACAACTTAGTTGTCTAAGAAAAGAGATTACCTGAAATGTTGGGATTTTATGTAGTCATAAGTAACCCTCTCTTTCTTACCCACTCCTGAATCTGTAAAGTGTAAAGTGTGTTCATGCAGAATTTTACCATTCTGTCTTCAGAGAATACAGGTGCCCAATAATCAATATGTAACTGAGGTAGGGGATTCTGCTGCTAGAAGAAAAACTAGAATCTACTAAAGCCAAACCTCATTCAAGAATTATATATCTTGGAAAAATTTTTAAGGCTATTTGGGGCACCTTGCAACTGTGGGTCAAGATCCATTAGTGAACTGTGAATCACTTTGGTAGATTACTACTTGCTTGTTTAAAAAACTGAAATAGAATAAAAATAGGGTAAAAGAGGCTAGAAAATATCAAAGATGTCACACATAGAACAAGTAAATGTTATTTTGTGGAAAAATAAGCCTGGTAAGGAATAGGGAAGAAAAGCATTTTAGTAACAATACCAACCTGAGTAAATGTGGGAGAGTAAGAAAAAATAAGGGAATATCAAATGGTTCCTGATGGTTATTGTTGAATATAAATGCAGATTACTTATGAGAGATAAAACTGGACCATTACCAGAGCCCATATTGCATTGGGTCATGAAAAACAATTAAGGAATTAATATGTCATTCAGTAGGCAACAGAGAATCATGGAAGGTTAATCAACGTGATAGAAAGTTTAATCCTTGAGCTTTAGGAAGGCCATTCTGTACAGAGATCAGGTAGCATTTGTAGCACTAATCCAGACATAAGGAACTCAAAATCCGTATGTGCCAAATTTATTCCTGACTCAGGGCTTCCTACAGGATGTTTCCTTTGCCTGGATGATCTCCACCGTAGCTGCTACCACCTTATGCTTAAGTTACATACTTCTAGTCTTTCATATATCAGTGAAATTTCCTCCCTGAGAGAAACTTCCTGGCCTTCAACACTAGGTTAGGATATGTATCACCTTCAATCAAATGACTAATGTGCAGTTATTTAATGTTCTGTATCATCTGGTAGAATGTAAGGTCCATAGCAGAGGGAATTTGTCTTGTTCAAAGCAATATTTTCAGGAATTAGAGTGGTGCCTTTCACACTCTTTATTAATAATTTTTTTGTTGAATAAATGAAGGAGTATTGATAGTGACTACAGAAAGAAAATTAAATGCAGAGGGCATTGTAAAGGAAAACCTAGCAGGACTCGGGGATCTACTAGGTGTTATAGCAAGGAAAAGGAAAGAGCCAAAGATTGTCATTCCTTCTTTCCACAAGCATTTGTCCCATATTCTGGGACACTGTCAGGCACTGTGCTGGACCCTAGGAAAATGGCAATGAAGATATAACTTCATAGTCAAACGTCAGAGCAAATTCTTACAAGCAATTTAGGTACTTTCCATTGGACTCTTTCCTAAATGGGATAATAGCTAACTGACTGGTTTCCAGCTAGAGGATGACATGTTATTCTGTCCATTTTGTGAAATATGTTAGGAAAGATGGCAAGAGGATCAGTATATATATATACACACATGTACACATACGTGTGCACGCGCACACACACACACACACATGCCAGGTACTATTCAAAGCACGTGATATACAGTAACCTGATAACAACTTCACAAGGAAGGCACTTTTATCATCCCTGTTTTATAGATGAGGAAGCTAAGACAGAGAAACAAATAAACTGCCTAAATTCCCTCTGATAACTAGCAGAGCTGGAATTTGGTTCCATTATCTTAATCATGCTGCTATACTGCTGCTCTGGCCTGAAGCAGGGAACACAGACAGGTAAGCAGATTATCACAAAATGACATACTAAGATATGCACACTCATGGTCCAGAAGTAGCGCAAAGAGTAAAGTGGTCATCTATTAGAAAGAGAAGGTCGAGGAAGGCTCAATAGGGGAAAGGGACATCAAACTGAGTTTGCCATGTGGAAAACACGATGGGGTGAACACTCTATATGACACCTCTTCAAGATCAGAAAGTATGAAATAACATGATGTTTAGGGGGACTGACTACAAGTTTGGAATTTCTGGAAAATTCCTGGAAGCAGAGGACAACAAATTTGGCCAGAGAGGTTAGTGGGAGAGGTTTGTCTACTATCCTAAGGAGCTGAGACCTGATTCTGAAGGTTGTAGGAAATACAGAAGCATTATAAGCAGGAGGGGTGTGTAGCATAAATACAAGATCAGACTTGGTTATTAGAAATACTGTGAAGCAGATAGACTGAGGGGGTGAGCTAGAACCTGAGAGATTAGGAGGACACTATAATCAGCCAGGCAAGAGATTATGGGACTAATTTAAGGCAGTAGTAGTGGACACAGAAAGAAAAGGATCTCTATGGATGCTACAGAACTTGGAGAGACACTGGATGCTGGGGAGAGAAAAGGAGAAATTAAGGTCTTTTCAAGTTTCTTAACTTAGAACATTAGACAACTAAAGGGTGGATGGGACAACTAACCAAGGGAGAGGAGGATTTCAGAGATTAAAGATGGTGGATGCCATTTGCAGCATGTGTCTTTAGGTATAGCCTGATTCTCTGGGTAAAAAGTGATATACTCAGTAATGTGAGGTCTCGACTAGGTAAAATGTTTGAAGTACATCATGGAAGTCATGGGTGTGAATAAAGCCACTGAGAAGGAGCAAAGCAAAGATCCGAGGGCTCAGCATAGAACCTTGGGGGATTGATCAGGGGCCAGAAGAAGAGGGGGAACCAGGGAAGCAAAGTGAATGTGACCAGAGAGGCAAGAAGACATTCAGCCAATGCATCACACATCACAGAAACAACCTTGACATGTCTGCCATCTGGCAAATTCCTGCATGTTTGTTTTTCCATGCTCAAGTCAGGTGTTCCCTACTTTGGAAAGGTTTCCTTGATTGCCCTTTTCAATGTAAATGCTTCTTACCCTTTGTTACTACTAACTGCTACTTATGTATAACTTGCATTTTATAGAAACTATCCCCTCACATTTCTCTCTGAACATGTCTTAATGCTTGATTGTAAGCATCTTGAGGACTAGAATAATACTTAGTCACATTTCCTATAGAAGATGTTTAATAAATGTGTGTTGAATGGAATACTTTGGGAAACACTGGGTACCATTTAGACTCGCTCAGAAAGGGCCAGTAAAAAATCAGTCTAACTCTATTCCCACTTGATGTTCCTGGAGTACACTTACTTGCAGTTCTTGAAATAATTCCATCTTGATCTCTTGTCCTAGAAAAGTCCTATTAATTGCCTAGTGAAGTCCTACTAATCTTCTTTCAGAGCCCAGTTACATCATCCAGGAAGTCTTTGTCACTGCCAGCCCAGACATCAAGCCACCACCAAAGCCCCAAGATGCAAAAGTTAAGCATCCCTCTTCTACACAAACTCTGTCTTATGCATATTTCTGATTGCAAATTTTTTTTGCACTGACCACACACTATGGTTCTGATGCAATTATCTCTGTGTCTCACATCCTAAACTGTGAGCTTCTTGAGTAAAAAAACAAATGTCTTGAACATCTGTGGCTCCAGCAGCTATCACAGAAGCCAGCACATGTGGGTACTTGGGAAATGGGTGAGGAATTGGAGGGTTCACATTTTGTGGCCATTATGTGGGCTACCACTAGAGGACACTAGTGGCTCAATCAGATTGAGAGTGCTTGAGGCTTTCCCATGGGCTGAGGCTGGGGGACAAGGCTGTTCGTGAAGGTACCAGAACTCAAGCCTGGTCTTCTGTATTTCACCAGGACAGCAGGACAGAAGGTGGTTTGCTCTTATTTCTGTCTCAGCTTCTCTGCACTGAATATCATATTGTATTTCTAACTACCTTCTCTGCCTCCATGCTCTTGGGCATATAATGTGTTCCTCTTACCTCATCAGGTGAGTCTGAGGAACAGCTCTATTCAAGTTTTCTTAGCATATTATACAAGGCCCTGTGCATTTGCCCAACCTGCCTTTGCAATTGTATGTCTGCCCCTGGTCCTGATCCTCCCCAGTACTACAAAGTCTCAAGAAATGTTTGTTGAGCTGTGAAGTCATGATTTTTCCACCAGAGGCCATTAAGTGACAAATCTGAGACTAGTGATTAGTTCCAAATGATCTGGGCAGGATAGGGGAGAGCAAAAATGAGGAGACTCTGAGGTCAAGCTAAGATTTGTGATGTAAATGCACACTTGATTACCTAGTAGCTAGAACCTTATCTGACCTGAAACTGCTCCTACTGTTCAATCCCTGTGTGGAGTCATTCAGTTTTTAAGGTGCTGTTTCAGTTTATCAAAAATTAAATATGTTCTCCCCTCCAAAATTCCACTGGAGACGTGTATTTGTCATATTAAGATACATTTATCAAGTTCAACAGCCTTCTTGTCAAAAGTCTGTTGCAGTTAGGCATTCAGAATTATAAATATCTTTAGTCTCAGATGTGGTTGTGTTGGAGGAAGGAAGGGTGAAAAAGGGGGAGGGGAAGGGTGGCAGTTAACTTTTTAAAAACTGTTGCCGTGTTAAGTGTTTTGAATTGCTTCTATTGTTCTTCCTCGAGGTCTAAGGTTTATTGGACATGCTGACCTGAATGGGTATGGCCCCATGTTGGTAAAGTTGTGGGGGCTGGTTGCTGTTTTTCTTGGCCCTGCGTTCATATTGTTTTTCTTGCAAGGGATAGTGGTATTTCTCCTGAAGAACTATTAATAACTTATTTTCATCTTGTAAACAGTGTGAGTAACTGATGGTGTTTCCCTCTTTGCAGTGGTTGTATTTGTGCAATGGCTGAAAGTTTTCTGTCTCACTTCTAGTACACTCATTTTTCAAACGGAATAAAATTAGCAACCGTTATTGAATACTTAATATGTTCCAGACACTGAACCTATGTGCATGTAATCCTTACTACCTATAGGAATTTATGAGTTAAGTTCTACTTTCATCTCCATTTTACGGATGGAAAAAACTGAGACTGGAGAAATTAAGTAAAATACCCAAAGGTTATTCAGCCCTAGTTCTTTGTGATGCCAAAGTTTGGGTGGCAGGTATGACATTCAGACCACAAATACAGATACATATAAAATATCTTATTTATTTATTTATTTATTTATTTATTTATTTATTTATATTTAATTAATTTATTTAAGATTTTATTCTTTTATTTAACACAGAGAGAGCACACACAAGCTGGGGGAGCAGGAGAAGGAGAAGCAGGCTTCTTGCTGAGCAGAAAGCCTGATGTAGGGCTCGATTATAGGACCCTGGGACCAGGACCTGAGCAGAACGCAGAAGCTTAATGACTGAGCCACAAATAGGGTCCAAATAGGTGCCCCTATTTATTTATTTTAGAGAGAGAATGAGAAAGTGCATGAGTGGAGAGGGAGAGGAAGAAGGGGGAGGAATAAACCTCAAGGTGGCTCTGCAGTCAGTGCAGAGCATGATCTGGGGCCAATCCCAGGACCTTGAGTCCTTAGCCAGAGCAGAAACCAAGAGTCTGACACTCAATGGACTGAACCACCCAGGCATCCTTCCTTTATTTATTTTTATAAAATTAACCAAAATTGTTCTCTAAGTTTGTTTTGACAGGGTGGTAGAAAATTCAAACTGAGTCACTACTGGAACTCATCATAGGATGGAACTGTCCTATGGTCCTAGAGTGAGTTGTAGGTAGAACCACGGTATCTGAGAGGCAGTCATTGGTCTCCTTACTGAGTAGCAGTGAGATTCTCACTGTTCCAGGCTATAATCCAATCCTTCTGACCTGGCCACTCTCCTGCTCCATCTCACATTTGAGGCTTCAAAGGGGATTTTGGAGTTTAGAAGTTTAGAACTGTGGTGCCCAGGGTGCCACTCTCATGGCGCATCAAAGAGACATTTTCACAGTCATGTGCCACCTTCCTGGAAGGCTGTTTTTGCTGCTGAATGATGTGTGGTCCCTGAATTTGACTTTCTTCCTGAGTTTCTCAAAATCCTCTCTGCTCTTATTCTCAGGGTAATAGTAGAATAGTTTCTTCAACAAGCTCTCACTTCACACCACAGAGTCCTTCACGTTAAGTGTCTTTTGTTTTCCACCCTGCAAAAATCCCAGAGGCTAGGATATAACAAAGGTCTGTCTGTGAGCTAGGAAAATACAGGAAAAATAAAGGTAAGCTATTATTCCCATAGACTGTGACTTTTTCTAGGTTTATCAGATGGGTTAGTCTGAATGGGTGTGGACTGGTTAATGAGGTATAATGAGTTTTAATGACTGTGTCTTTCCCTGAAAAGTCTGTTTTATAGAACCCATTGCCAGGAGTAGTAGTATTTTTCTTAAACCTCTGGTTTATTTTTATGTTATGGATACCATGAGTAATATGACAGACAATTCCTTTTCTGTAGGTCTTTTGAAGACATTTTGATCAGCTATGTGTTTGTGAATTCTGATATTCCTAAGAAATACTTTCTAGGTTGAAATTTATGAAATAAAGAGAGAATTGTTTTAAAAATACTGCACATTTTCATATATGTCAGGTCATGGTGGGGAGGGAGGTCTCATGAAAGTGGAGTCTGATTCAATCTTTTTTTTTTTTTTTTTAAGATTTTATTTATTTATTTGACAGACAGAGATCACAAGTAGGCAGAGAGGCAGGCAGAGAGAGAGGGGGAAGCAGGCTCCGTGCTGAGCAGAGAGCCCGATGCGAAGCTCGATCCCAGGACTCTGGGATCATGACCCGAGCTGAAGGCAGAGGCTTTAACCCACTGAGCCACCCAGGCGCCTCTGATTCAGTCTTTTAAAAGAATTTTTAACATTTCTCTTTTTAAATAACTAGATTCAAGATTTTTATGTTTAAGAAATATGCCGTTACTAACACTTGTGTAGACCTGATATCACAAGTATGTATATATATATATATAGAGAGAGCGAGAGAGAGAGACAGAGAGATACAACCCAAGAACATATAATGTCTTCATCTTTGTTTCCTAAGTATTTTTTTCCCCCATCAGATTGGGGAAAGGGAAAGTTAGCCCAGAAGGCACAGAAATGTTGGGCCAACCCGCTGGAAGCAAAGCACAGAACAGATTTGCATGTACTTATACCTTCTCTGCCCCAAGGCAGCTCCACAGAGTTGAACCTCCCCACCCTTCAGAACAGGAGAGAATTGAATTTATCTCCACTTAAGTTCCTGGAGGTTGCCATGTTCCCTTGGGCACTCGGTAAATATTGACTAAATTGAATGTTACCCTGTGTTATCTTCCTTTCTCTCTTTTTCCTTCTCTGGTCCCCTGGTTATTTCTTAGGTCCTTGAAAATTTATATATATATATATATATATATTTTTTTTTTTTTTTTCAGTCTTTTTGTTTCATCTGTTCTCAGTATGAGGCCTCTCTATTTTCTTCCAATCCAGGAGCATGGAACATTTTTCCATTTCTTTGTGTCTTCCTCAATTTCTTTCATGAGTACTTTATAGTTTTCTGAGTATAGATTTTTAGCCTCTTTGGTTAGGTTTATTCCTAGGTATCTTATAGTTTTGGGTGCAATTGTAAATGGGATGGACTCCTTAATTTCTCTTTCTTCTGTCTTGTTGGTGTA
>PISX010034552.1:0-13878 GCA_004024625.1 Mellivora capensis
GAACTAGAGGGTATCATGCTTAGTGAAATAAGTCAAACAGAGAAAGACAACTATCATATGATATCCCTGATATGAGGAAGTGGAGATGCAACATGGGGGACTAGGGGGGCAGAAAAAGAAGAAAAGAAACAAGATGGGATTGGGAGGGAGACAAACCATAAGTGACTCTTAATCTCACAAAACAAACTGAGGGTTGCTGAGGGGAGGGGGTCAGGAAAGGTGGGTGGGGTAATGGACATTGGGGAGGGTATGTGCTATGGTTAGTGCTGTGAAGTGTGTAAACCTGGCGATTCACAGACATGTACCCCTGGGGATAAAAATTTGTTTATAGGGACGCCTGGGTGGCTCAGTTGGTTAAGCAGCTGCCTTCGGCTCAGGTCATGATCCCAGTGTCCTGGGATCAGTTCCGCATCGGGCTCCTTGCTCGGCAGGGAGCCTGCTTCTCCCTCTGCCTGCCACTCTGCCTGTGCTCATTCTCTCGCTCTCTCTCTCTCTCTCTCTGAGAAATAAATAAAATCTTTTTAAAAAAATTTAAAAAAAATTTTTTTATAAAAAAATAATAAAAATAAAAAAAAGAAAAACTTGTAAATATGTTAATGACAAGCAGTGAGTAATCACCTGAATTAATAGGTGCACCTTGTAAAGTTTTTAAGAAGTAGAAGCAAAGTAGTAAGCTATTAAACCATATACGATGGAATCTTTTGTAATCTTGCAATAAGTAACAGATAAAGTGGCCATGTAAATGCCTGGACCAAGGATGCTGTACTGCGTACTGAAACCGTTTTCAATAACAATTGCTTATTCTGTGAGTCTAGTTTTGGAACAAACACTGATTGTGTATTGGCTGAGTGCCAGCTTATAAAAGGCACTGGGTAGGCGCTTTGGGGGATATAAGAAGACTGAGGCCCTCACCTTCGTCCTCAGGAACTTACATTACAGTAGAAAGATAAGATGTGTATGTGAACAACTGTAGATACTCTTCCTAAGGCTCAAACGAAGGACAGGGGCTTTCAAAATGCTGTAAGTACCTTTCACCGGCGAGGCTCGTGGGGAATGTTATTGAGCAGGTGGAATTTGAGTTGTGTCTTTGACAAGAAAATGTGAGAAGATTTTGAAAGAACGGAGAGAGGGCCTTCAAAGTGTAGCGAGAGGTACCATAAATAACAAGGTATACGGTGCGTGTCATTGATTCAGGTCTGGTGTAGTTACGGGTTTATGTGAGCCACATTCAGAGTTGACGTGTGACCCTGTTTTGGTTCGTTCCTGGAAAAACTGAACCGGCCGGTTACGCACTCACCGTAGAGTCTGTCTGTGCTTCTCTGCTCCACTCCCGGAAGGGGCCAGCCGGTGTACCCCAGGACGTGGTGGCGGGTCCCGACTGCTTCCCTGATTCCCAGCCCCACCCCCATCTCTGTGAGTGATCATTTGTGCTTGGCTATCGACCCACCCTTGCTGGTACCTCAAAAGAAGAAGGGAGTTACAGGTGTGTAGTTCAGCGCAAGGAGGGGAGCTGGTTACAAGGCCGCCATCTTCCTGAGTGCATGGGCTCTTATTTTGGCAAACCTGCGTGTGATAGATTCTCTTCTCTCTCTCTCTCTCTTTTTATAGCATTTGCTCAACAAACAGGACTCGCTAGACATTTTGGTTTGTGTCAATGTTACATACTTTAAAATTTGGAAGAGTAGGAAAGGGGATGAAGGTAGAAGGACTACAGTAAGCCGAGATGTGTCAACGGTCTTACACCGCTTCGATCTTAAACATTTCCTTGTGCAAGTGATAGACCGAGGTGCCGTGGGGGCTGTTCAGGGCTGTCCTGTCATGAGCAGAACTAGTGTTTTATAACTTTGGCCAAAATTTCCCAGTTCTTCGTAGTCCACTAAAAGATCGTTTTTTTGTTTTTTTTTAAGATTTTATTTATTTATTTGACACCGAGAGAGAGATCACAGGTAGGCAGAGAGGCAGGCAGAGAGAGAGGAGGAAGCAGGCTCCCCGCTGAGCAGAGAGCCCGACGCGGGGCTCGATCCCAGGACCCTGGGACCATGACCTGAGCCAAAGGCAGAGGCTTAACCCACTGAGCCACCCAGGCACCCCTAAATAATCATTTTAAATAGTAACGGGAATCCTTCGGTACCCTGGCATCGATTTGTAACGATGGCTGACTCGTGAGACTCCTAGGGAAGGAGGGGAGTCTCAAAGGTTTGCTTTGCTCCCCATGTTGGGAAGTGAGAAAATGTAACGAGAAATGCCGTAACAAAGCTTCCAGCAAATCGGATTGTTTTTTCGATTCGCCTCGTGTGTCACTGCTTGATGGAAGCGAGGACAGCTGTGGGGCATGAGTTACGATCTCATAGATTCCAGTACTGGATGGAGATACACATCCAAGTCCTTGAACGCATTTGGAACTTGCTGCTTAGCTCTGGAGCTGGCTCTGTAGACGTGACTGTCCTCACCGGCTAGGCCAGAACCGCGTCATCCCGGCGAAGTGACGCGTGGCTCTTCCGCTGGACCCGAGGTCAGTGGTTCTGAAACACTGCTTCCTTCTCGCCTCCTCTTTCTGGGAGAATTTTAAGCCGCGCGACTCCTTGTTCCGCCCAGTCCTGGCCCAGCAGCAGCGCCAGTGCCGTGTCCTGACAAGCTCCCTGAGCCGCAGACTTGGGCTTTCCCGGCCCTCGGAGCTGCCACTCCCAGTGCGAGGGTGGCTCGGTAGCCAGGCTGAGTTCCAGTATCCCCCAGAAATGGTTTCCTCCGGCTCTCTGGATACACAGTTGTTCCCCTGTATGGGCAGGTTTTAATCTAGCACATTTATTTTCATGCCTGATTTGTTTGGTTCTAAAAGGGAACAACTTTTCTAAGGGTGCTCGGTCTGTGTGGAGGGAGAGGCTGGGGAGATATATGGTGTTTTCCAGCGTTTTTTGACTTCATTTGTAGGCCATGAAGTCAGTTCAGCATGTTTTAAAAAAGTAGACTAGAAAATAGTCGTAGTCCATAGCATCCGTAGGGATAAATGTTGCTACTGAAGTTTCTCAGTTCGTGCCGGGGTGAACTGAACGTACTGGGTCACGGTCTGGGTCACGGTGTGATGTTGTAACTGTGCGTGATAGTTCAGGGCTTGAAAGCCACCATCATAAGGGAGGTTCAACCTCATGGAAAGAAGAAATATAATGAGAAGTAGCTGTTCCTAAACTGTATGTGCTTCCTGAGATCAACAAACAGCTCTAATAACTAGGAGTCTTTTCTGAATTAGCTTCTACGTGGCCTCAGCAGTCTCACCCGCTGGCAAACATTTCCCGCTCCTGTCCTCCTGCTCCCTATGGGGTTGCCCCTTGAACAGCTTGGATTTCAACTGCCTGATGCACTTGTGCATTTTTTGGTTTGTTCTGAAGAGCAGGAAAAGTGACAGGGCGTTTACACGTGCCTGCCCCAGGCTCCGCAGGACTAAATCGAAGGTGACTATCGCAGCGGTCATGCCTGCTGTCCTCTGAGTACCCAGGGAAGCCTGCTCGCTGCCGGCAGCCCCGGGGCCCCCAGGACCAGGAGGGCTGCAGGTCACCCCATGGGCTGTTGGGGACTGTTGGACTGAGGCCCAGTGCTGGGACCTGGGGAGAGGAGCCTGGACTGAGGAGGAGGAACATGTCCAGGAGGCAAGGAGGGCCCTGTGCGTGGAACCCCATACTCCTGGCTCTCGAGTCTCCCCCGGCCCCCACTGTGTCTTCTGGTGCCAGGTCCAGGGCTGTGCAGGGGTGGCCTGGGGCCTCGGCCCCCTACCGTTGGGGACACCCTGGTTCTGGGGCCTCCCACAGCTGCCAAAAGCCGTGGGCCAGTGGTACACCTCCAGGCAGATGGGCCAGCTGTACTACACCCCCAGGCTCCCTCTCACTGCCCACACCCCCCAGTGTTGCCCCTAGTGAGCCGAGGCCACCAGGCTGCCGAGTGTCGCCACTGTGGGGGACCAGGGCCGTCACTACTGCCCCGTCTAACCCAGTCCACCTATGTTAAAAGGTGAAGGAGGGTCGGAAATGCATCCTCCAGACTGAGCAGGCCCTTTAGTACCAAAAAGTGAAGCAGCCAGTCCATACCATTAGGAATAGCGTTTTATTCAGCGTAATTCACTGATGGGGGATTGGGCAGTTGGACAGAGGGATAACCCAGGACATGAGGCAGCTGTTTGCTGTCCCTGTTCTCTACTCCTATTTGGACCTTAGTCCCCAGGTTTTATGGAGCAAGGGGCTTGGTGGTGAGGTCGCAGGGTAGTTATCTTGGAGTGGTGCCAGCTGTGTGCCAGGGGAGAGGATGGAAGGCCAAAGAGGGAGTCAGCAAATATAGGCATAGTGCTGTATTTCCTTACGATAAAATACCTTTTCTCTAGCTTACTCTCTTACAGGAATACGCTACTCCATACGTATAACATACACGAAACGTGTGTTGGCCGCTTATGTTACTAGGAAAGTTTTCACCCAACAGTAGGTTATTAGTAGTTCAGTTTCACAGGAAGGAAAAACTGTTCCTCTACCCTTCAGGGTCTTCCAACTGGACTAAGAGTTAAATTTACATGAGACAGTGATGGGAGAAAAAAATGAAAGCTGTATATGTGCGTGGATACCCAGTAATGAGATCAAGACCTAAATAAATGACCGCAAGAGGTGATTTTATCTTCCTTAGACAACAGACAATAAGTTTCTGAGGAATTGACAGGGTAAGGAAAGCAGATATTTGGGAGCTTTAATTAGTAAGGCATTCTAAGGGGAATTTGGGCTGAGGTAGTAAATTAGAAAAAAAGGAAACAAGGTTTTCTACAGCTTTGTGGATTCTAAAGTCTCTACCTCTGGTGATAAGGAGGTCTTCTTAGTACAGGGAGGGTGTCTTTCATACGGAAGATTTATTTTATGTTCTGGGGTGGGGGTTCCGCGTGTCCTGACAGTGGCCGTTTCCTAATTGGCTTAAATTCAAAATAATCGGTACCCACTGTGACACATTTTGGACAGCCTATTCTTGGCTCCTATAGGAGTCAAAAGTTACACCCAGTTTTTGGATTGAGCATGGTTGGGTGTGCTAACCCCCAAGTTGTTTACGAGTCACCTGTACACTTTGACACTTTGATAATATCAGTTAATATTATATCTTAACAATGACCCTTTGGAGTCCTATAATGGTGAAATATGCAAGCAGCAGCCATTTAAAAATTTCATTGTTTACAACTTGAGAAACTAGAAATACAGGACTGTTTCAGATACAGAAGAGGTGATTGGTATATAATGTCCTCAGGTTTTTAAAAATATGTTTGAGAAAGCAGAGTTTCTTGGGGTGATTTCTTGAGTTACTGTTTTGGGGCAGAAGATCCAGAGTACTGGCTTCCAAGATGCATTCCTGAAAAACTGTCAGTTACACACACAGAGTTCTGTAACCGGCCACAGTAGCCTTCCGAGTCGGGAGGTGCAATAAGACATTTCCAGGCGGACGTGTACCGTCTGAGTGCATAAGACCACCTCCTTACTGTTAGCGCTGCGGTCTCTTCTCTTTTAGGTTTACGCCCTTCTCTTCTGTGAGCTGGTTTTTGTGCTGAGAAATCTGATATTGACTCTCTAACTCCTTTTCCTTGATCTCTTACAACCCCCCCTTTTTAAAAAAATTGAGGTCCAGTTGGCTCACAATGTTTCATCAGTTTCAGGTGTACAACCTAGTGATTTAAGAAATCTGTGCGTTATGCTCTGTCACCACCCATTTAGCTCCCATCTGTCACTGTGCAGTGCCATTGTACTCGCTTTGGCTGTATTCCCTATGCTGCACGTTGTGTCCTTATTTATGACTTAGTTATTTCATAACTGGAAGCCGTTATCTCCCACTCCCTTTCCCCGTTTGGCCCACCCTCCTTCCCACCCTTTCCCCTCTGGCAACCCTCAGTTCTCAGTACTTACAGGTCAGTTTCTGCTTTTTTTTTTTTTCTTCTTTCTCTTTTCATTTGGCTTTTAGGTTTTAGATAAAAGTGAAGTCATGTGGTATTTGTCTTTCTCTGACCTAACTTCACTTAGCATTAGACCCTCTAGGTCCATCTGTGTTGTCAGAAATCCCATCTCTCTCTCTTCTCTTTCTCTCTCTTTTGTGACTGGGTGACATTCCATTCTGGGGTGTGTGTGTGTGTGTCTCTCTCTCTGTCTGTCTCACATCTTCATTCATCTATTGGTGGACACTTGAGTTGCTTCTATCTTGACTATTGTCAGTAGTTCTGCAGTAAACATAAGAGTGCATATATCTTTTCAGGTTAGTGTTTTCATTTTCTTTGGGTAGATGCCCATCAGTGGAATTATATGGTATTTGTATTTTTAAGTTTTTGAGGAACCTCTACCCTGTTTCCCACAGTGGCTGCCTCATTTTCCATTCCCACCAACAGTGCACAAATGGTCGTCTCTCTCCACCTCCTCACCAACACTTGCTATTTTTGGTCTTTTTGATTCTAGCCACTCTAACAGGCAAAAGGTGGTATCTCATTAGGGTTTTGATTTACATTTCCCAGAGGGTTAGTGCTATTGAACATCTTCTCCTGTGTCTGTTGGCCATCCGTATGGAAACACGTCTATTCAGGTGCTCTGCCCATTTTTAATTGGATTATTTGCGGGGGGGGGGGTTGCTGTTGAGTTGCATAAATTCTTCATGTATTTTGGTAATTAACCTCTTATTGAATAAGTCATTTGCAAATATCTTCTCCCACTCAGCAGGTTGCTTTTCATTTTGTTGATGGTTTCCTTTGCTGTGCAAAAGCTTTTTATTTTAGTGTCATCCCAATAGTTCACTTTTGCTTTTGTTTCTCTTGCCTGACAAGACTTATCTAGAAAAACGTTGCTAAAGATGATACCAAAGATACTACTACCTACATTTTCTTCTAGGAGTTTTGTGGTTTCATGACTCAGATTTAGGTCTTACATCTGGTTGGGGTGTTGGTGTGCAGTGTCAGAATGTGGTCCACTTTCATCTTTCATGTGTGGCCGTCCAGTTTTCCCATCACCATTTGTTGAAGAGACCGTCTTTCCCCCATTGTATGTTCCTGCCTCATTTGTCATAGATTAATTGACTGTATAATCATGGGTCTGTTTCTGGGCTCTCGTTCTCTTCCATTGATCTATGTGTCTGTTTTTCTGCTGATACCGCACTGTTCTGATGACTACAGCTTTGTAGTATAGCTTGAAATCTGGGCTCGTCGTACCTCTAGCTTTGTTCCTCTTTCTCAAGATTGCTTTGGCTCTTGTAATACATGTTAAGTGCAATCGCCAGGAACACATAAGCAGTGCTGCAGTAACCCTCAGAGCCCTTTGACCACTCTAGAATGATTCCTGTTCTTTCTAGAATGGAGGCCCAACGAATTTCCCATTGCTAGTACTTTCTGATTTCTTAGCACCATCTGCTTTTGTGCTCAGATGAGCCCTGTGGAAAGACTGCCTTTCTCACTGTCTTCTATCTATGTCGCCCTTTTGGTTGACCCAGAACTCCTGATGTTTTTCTTGATTCAATGCTTTTGGTGTCTGGAAATGAGTATTGATTTTTAGCATCAGACCTTTGTTTGAGTCCCAGCTCTGGCCCTGACTGGGTGTTTGATCTGTGTAATCCCTGGATAATTAACTTTAGTCCCTCTGAACCCATTTTCCATTGGTGGAAATGGGAGGGGGAACGTCCAAGACATGGACGCGGTGAGAGTCAACTGAGATTAGGTTCTAAATGTGCCGGACATACGGTTAGCTCATCTCACCTCCCCTCCCTACCTGCTTAAGTCAGTATTTGGTTCTAACTGGTCTGAGAGGTAAATAAGATTTGTAAAGGGTAATTAAAATAATAGCAGTTTATAGAACACTGAACCAGTCATAAGTATAAGCAATCAAAGGTGAACAATGCATCTTGCCGTGTGAGCTAATGATAGTTGGGTACCCTAAAAAAAAATGGCACTGCCTGCCTTCTTTCCTTTTTTGTATCCTTTCTTCCTTTTCTTTTTTCTTTTTAAACATTCTATATGTTTAGTACTTAAAGGGGATGATATTTTTGTCAGTATATGCCGAGTTTACACCTTAACATATTGGTTGCTACTAAGTGTAATACCTAATATGACCTTAAATATTAACCAGAGAATGTAAATACTGTCTTATTTTCCAAATATCTTTGGTTTCTGTGCTGAGTGAAAGTACAGGGTTGAATTTTTTTTAAAAAAATATTTATTTATTTGACAGAGAGAGATCACAAGTAGGCAGAGAAGCAGGCAGAGGGGGAGGGGGAAGCAGGCTCCCTTTCTGAGCAGAGAGCCTGATGCAGGGCTCGATCCCAGGACCCTGAGATCACAATCTGAGCCGAAGGCAGAGGCTTTAAGCCACTGAATTTTTTCAGATCTAGAATTGGCAACAGTAATTTCATGTTGATTAGTGTAATTTATGGTTTTTCCAATGGTGCCCTTCCTTTGAGATGTTTGAATTATAATACTAATGATTAATGGGTAACAGATGATGTTATAAATTTTAAAAAGAAAATTGTTGCTCCGTTTTTTATTGCTGAAAACTTGAAGCTCTCTAAAAAGCAAGATTTTGTACCCTTACTCCAATATATTAACATGTTCCTTTTTTTTTTTTAAAGATTTTATTTATTTATTTGACAGACAGAGATCACAAGTAGGCAGAGAGGCAGGCAGAGAGAGAGAAGGAAGCAGGCTCCCCGCTGAGCAGAGAGCCTGATGCGGGGCTCTATCCCAGGACCCTGAGATCATGACCTGAGCTGAAGGCAGAGGCTTAACCCATTGAGCCACCCAGGCGCCCCTTAACATGTTCTTAATAAAAAAAAATTGCTTGTTATTGCAGAAATAACTATATACCTCCAGTAGCTTTTCTTTTCATAATGTATAATTTCAGTCACGTTTCTATTTTTCTGTCCTTCACTAATTCTTTTTTCCTTCACACTAATTTTCCTACAAGGGTCTTTAAAAAAACCTTACAATTTACTGGGATCAGCTGTGGCTGAGGCCTTGGTGTCACAAATCAGGAGAGGCTCCTCCTCGTATCAGTACAGGAGATGAACGTGTGCGGGGCAGCTCTGAAGTCACAGAGGGCCCTTCGAGCCACCGTCACTGCTGTGAAGACTTCGGCAACAGAAATCCCAAGTGCTTTATGCATGCTTAGGCATTTAATCCCCGCATCTGGCCTAGGAGGAGAGTTTGTTACTCTTCTCATTTTATAGGTACAGAAGTCGGGGCTTAGAGAGGTTGGGTATCTTGTCCAAGGTCACAAAGCCCAGGTCTGTCAGACTCTAGAGCCCATTCCCTTACCCATTCTGAAGTAGCCCCCGACCGATCCCGAAGAAAACCCCCTGTAGTTTCCTGGGTCTTCTCTGCAAGCAGCACAGTTTGGGGCCATGCCAGCTGCCGCCCGTGCATGGTAGCGACCCCGGCAGCAGCAGGAGCAGACTCCGTTGGGCGCAGGCATTGTACTCCGCAGCCTGGTAGTGCCAAGTGCAAGCAGGGCGTGTGGTTGGTGCTGTGGGTCCTCAGGAGGGCAGTGGCTCTTTCTGGCTGGTACTACTGAAGTGCATGAGGCCAAGGCACAGTTCTGCTTAGTGGCATAAGCTTAATAAACTTACTCTTGAACTAAGGGGCAGTTTTATTTAAGCACATGTGCCTGGAAAATATCGTTAGTTTCACATGATCCTCGTGTGGCTCGGCCTTCCCCTAAGCAGTGACCGAGAGAGGTGTGGTGTGATTTGATTTTCCGAGGGCCTGGTTGCCCTTCAAATATCATTTCACCTGGAATTTCAACACTGTGGGTGAAATTTCCTTAAAATCAGCCATTTTTTTCTTACAAATTGTGTGAAATTTTATGAATTCTATATTCTATTCAATAATATATATGCATTTGTTATAATGCAAAAAATATTCACATTACTTACCATTGAGTCAGACCGATACTCTAGGAAGACTGTCAGTATTAAAGATGATTGAGGAACACTCTCCCTACCCATCTCTGCCTCAAAATGAATGCGCACAGAATTTACATGCTTCACAAAAATTAACTCAAAATGGATCGTAGACCTAAATGTGGAATGCAAAACCGTAAAGGGCCGCCACAAGCACAGAGCAAGCACAATGGTGAGTACCGTCACCCGGGGTGGGCTCGTGGACGAGAAGAATTGTTGAGCGTCATCCAAGTGACACATCAGGGAGTCTAAGTGGGTAAAGAAGGAAGTGAGGGAAAGAGAGGCTGGTAGGTTGGGAATGTGGGAAAGGACCATTGGGCTGGAAAGAGGGAGAAGCTGGACAAACCAACCAGGACGGGGGTGTGGCAGGGGACAGACTGCTCGAAGCACTGGACTGGGGGTGGAACACGGTCAGGTGACAACAGGGGCCCGCATGTGGCACACTCATCTATATTCTGTCCTTTCTTCCAGCGTTATCCAAGTTCCGTCATTGCCGTGTTCATAACCAATATACAGGTGGTTTTTAAATTCACCCATTTTACAAAAGAACATTATTATTTCTGTTAAATGTTGCCTATTTTTAAATTTTTTTATTATTTAAAAAAATATTTTATTTATTTATTTGACAGAGAGAGACACAGTAAGAGAGGGAACACAACCAGGGGAGTGGGAGAGGGAGAAGCCCACTCTCCGCTGAGCAGGGAGCCCGATGCGGGGCTCCATTCCGGGATCCTGGGATCGTGAGCTGAGCTGAAGGCAGCTGCTTAAGGATTAAGCCACCCAGGCACTCCTTGCCTTTTTTTTTTTTAAACAAAAGAAGGAAAAAGGTTTTCAAAATGAATAGAAGAAATTTACCTATGTAACTAGCATGTGCATGATTTAATCTATTTTTAAAAAATGACTGCACTGGGGAATGACTCATACCGGAATGCATTTGAATAGATGCAATTTTCATATGCTACATTTTAAAATGACATTTTCCTTTTTTAGGTGTAACAAAATAAGTTTGGAAAAACAACCCGGGTTTTTCAACATTTGAAAAAGCATACCATCAAAGGGAAATAAAAAATAAAAATTGTTAAGCACTGTATAGCACGTTCTGATGGATAGTCAGATAAACAGTGTAGAATGGATTTTAAGTAAAAAATTAAAGGACTTATCTTAACTGAGTCAACTGTGACGTAGAAGAACAATAAATTCAGAGCCACGAGTTCTAAGTTCCTGGAAGTCGCTCCATCGGCTGTGAGGCTGTAAGGGCCGTGCAGACAAGGCTGATGTTTGTTTCTAATCGCCGTTGTCGTATCTTGACGTGTCTGAGGACCTGGCATAGGACGTAGGACATGGCAGGTGTTCAGTGTCGAGGAGGTGAACTGGCGGGTGGGAGTCAGGTTGTGCAGTCGGCTGGCCTTGACTTAGGCTTTTCAGTGGGCGAAGACTGAGGCTTATACCAAAACTTGGGTTATTTCCTTCACATTCACGTTATACCCTGTGCTTGCTTGTTTTGCTTTTAGTTTGTTTCTTCGTCTTCCTATTCTGATTTCCTAGTTTGGTTAATAGAAAAGAACTCCAGAGGTTCTAGGTGATGTGTGATATGAAGGGCCTACTGACATGTAATGGCTTTGTCGGGTGTTCAGTTAAACTTTTCCACAGTTAAAGAGGAAAAAAACCAGCTTCAGTTTTTCAGTATAATTTAAAATTAAACCCTCCACACACTCCCCAGCGGCAGCTACTTCTATTTTTTTTTTTTTAAGATTTTTATTTATTTATTTGATAGACAGCAAGAGAGGGAACACAAGCAGGGGAAGTGGGAGAAGGGAGAAACAGGCTTTCCAGCAGAGCAGGGAGCCCGATGCGGGGCTCGATCCCAAGATCCTGGGATCATGACCCGAGCTGAAGGCAGCCGCCTAACAACTGAGCCACCCAGGTGCCCCTACTTCTGACATATTCTTGAGTGTCCTTCTGGAAAATTGTTCCCTACCTGTAGTAGGATTTTAAATTGAGAATTTAATATTTGGATCATCACCACCCAAGTTCCTTGGCAGTGACAATGCTCATTATGTTGTTCAGTGCTGATCTTCTGCAGTCGGAACAGACCCACTTTTTGTTCGGACTGATACTCTGAGTACAGTTTCCCACTGGCATCACCTGCAGCGGCTGTTCACACAGTCATCCGCACGTCGTTTCTTACTGTTTGCCGTCTCGCAACCCACTGTGCTTCCTGCCACTTAGCCTCTGTGTGGAGGTTCACTCCTTCCACCCCTCCCCGCCCCATGCAGCATATGAAAGCTTCTATTCCCCCCCTTTTTTTTTCAAAAGATTTTATTTATTTGTTTGACAGGCAGAGATCACAAGTAGGCAGAGAGAGAGGGAGGAAGCAGGCTCCCTGTTGAGCAGAGAGCTGATGCGGGGCTCGATCCCAGGACCCTGAGATCACGACCTGAGCCGAAGGCAGAGGCTTAACCCACTGAGCCACCCAGGTGCCCTGATTCCCTTTTATTGGCTTTCTTCTTTGCTTTTTGGCTATAGTGTGTGTAGGGGAGGACCCTCTGAGGGTCCCTGGCTCTGTCTGAAACTGACAAAGACTACTAGGAGCAAAGCATACCGATTTGTTTAGTTTCATGTGACATGGGGGCTCTCATAAAGAAATGAGGACATTAAGAAACAGACCTGGTATTTCTAGCGAGGTGTAATGGAGGGGGGACTGTCACAGGGGAGGGTAGCGGGTTAAGGAGTAGGAGGCAAATGTGGGAAACTGGAGGAAACTCAGCGAGGCCTGTTTGTTGGGATTTTTTCCTCCGTTTTCCTTTGTCCCGAGAGAGAAGTATGCTCCTTTCTTCTGAGAAGGTACCTCTCCTACGAGGGTTTTATAACCTGTTTCAGAGAAGAGGCTTGGGAGAGGGTCAAAGTGACCTTCCTGCTTCTGCTGTTTTCGCAAACTCCTTCAGCTTAAAATATTCCGTATACGTAGGTGCCAGACTTCGGGAGTAGTGTGCCCTGAACCACATCGTGTCGATAGCTGCTTACAACATTTTTTTAAAAAAAGTAGATGCGCATTAGTGCTTAGTTACGAAATTGGAACAAATCGTG
Source organism: Mellivora capensis (assembly GCA_004024625.1). Classification (NCBI taxonomy): domain Eukaryota; kingdom Metazoa; phylum Chordata; class Mammalia; order Carnivora; family Mustelidae; genus Mellivora; species Mellivora capensis. The sequence continues at coordinate 13,021 of PISX010034552.1, forward strand.
CTTGAGTGTGAGGGACCCTCTACCTCACTGTGTATAAATTACATTTAAACTGTTCCGAGGAAGGAAAACGATTTGGCTACTTTAAGAAAAAGTCTCTTTGTGCTCCAGTGTGGTCTTTGTTCCGCATAAGCCTGTATCTGATGGAAGCCGAGATCTTCACTGTTCCTATGACCATGGCCGTGACATTCTTGTCAGATCTGCGGCCAGAACATGGACGTGTCCCTTCGTCTTCAGTGTTAGGTTCTCCCTCTCAAGCTGGCCCTGGAAGCATGGTATTATGGAGATAGTGGAGTCACAGCCCGGGTAGTTTCCTGACTTTGTGGCAGTCACAGATACTCACCAGGCCACAGTTTCCTACTCCGTAAAATGAAGGCTCAAACACAGTGATTTCCAGGTTTGACATCATTATCATTTCAGTGAATCACATTAATCTGATGAATCCCATTCTTTGCTAGTCTTTGCCCAATTTAGCTGAAAAATAATTTTTTTTTTTTTTTTTTTTTAAATTTCAAAGGTGACTTTGGTCCAGGAGGGCTGTGGTGTGGTCGTGTATGTATCAGGCAGCAAGGCCATGGCTAGACTGGACGGGACGTTCCCAGGCAGCACGGTTGGTGCCAAGTCCAGAAGTGCCATTGCTACCCTCTAGGCATTATTTGACTCTAGGAGGGAACCAGGGTTTCTAATACAAAGATAAATCAGAAAGTTAAATTTATTTATTTATTTTTTAAAGATTTTATTTATTTATTTGACAGACAGAGATCACAAGTAGGCAGAGAGGCAGGCAGAGAGAGAGGAAGAAGCAGGCTCCCCACTGAGCAGAGAGCCCGATGTAGGGCTTGATCCCAGGACCCTGGGATC
>PISX010034553.1:0-13885 GCA_004024625.1 Mellivora capensis
AACAATCCTAAAATTTGCATGGAATCAGAAGAGACCCGAATTGCTAAGGAAATGTTGAAAAAGAAAAGCAAAGCTGGGGGCATCACGTTGCCTGATTTCAAGCTTAACTACAAAGCTGTGATCACCAAGACAACATGGTCCTGGCATAAAAACAGACACATAGACCAGTGGAACAGAGTAGAGAGCCCAGATATGGACCCTCAACTCTATGGTCAAATAATCTTTGACAAAGCAGGAAAAAATATACAGTGGAAAAAAGACAGTCTCTTCAATCAATGGTGCTGGGAAAATTGGACAACTATGTGTAGAAGAATGAAACTCAACCATTCTCTTACACCATACACAAAGATAAACTTGAAATGGATAAACGACCTCAACGTGAGGCAGGAATCCATCAGAATCCTAGAGGAGAACATAGGCAGTAACCTCTTTGACATCAGCCACAGCAACTTCTTTCAAGATATGTCTCCAAAGGCAAAGGAAAAAAAAGTGAAAATGAACTTTTGGGACTTCATCAAGATCAAAAGCTTCTGCACAGCAAAGGAAACAGTCAACAAAACGAAGAGGCAATCCACAGAATGGGAGATGATATTCACAAATGACAGTACAGACAAAAGGCTGATATCCCGGATCTATAAAGAACTACTCAAACTCAACACACAGAAAGCAGATAATAATGTCCAAAAATGGGCAGAAGACAGGGGAACAGACACTTCTCCAATGAAGACATTCAAATGGATAACAGACAGATGAAAAAAATGTTCATCCTCACTAGCCATCAGGGAGATTCCAATTAAAACCACATTGAGATACCACCTTATGCCAGTTAGAATGGCCAAAATTAACAAGACAGGAAACAATGTGTGTTGGAGAGGATGTGGAGAAAGGGGAACCCTCTTACACTGTTGGTGGGAATGCAAGTTGGTGCAGCCACTTTGGAGAACAGTGTGGAAATTCCTTAAGAAATTAAAAATAGAGCTTACCTATGACCCTGCAATTGCACTACTGGGTATTTATCCCAAAGATACAGATATAGTGAAAAGAAGGGCCATCTGTACCCCAATGTTCATAGCAACAATGGCCACAATCGCCAAACTGTGGAAAGAACAGAGATGCCCTTCAACAGACAAATGGATAAGGAAGATGTTGTCCATAGATACTATGGAGTATTATGCTTCCATCAGAAAGGATGAATACCCAACTTTTGTATCAACATGGGCGGGACTGGAAGAGATTATTCTGAGTGAAATAAGTCAAGCAGAGAGAGTCAATTATCATATGGTTTCACTTATCTGTGGAACATAAGGAATAACAGGGAGGACATGAGGAGATGGAAAGGAGAAGGAAGTTGGGGGAAATTGCAGGGGAAGGTGAACCATGAGAGACTGTGGACTCTGAAAAAAAATCTGAGGGTTTTGGAGAGTCATAGGGTGGGAGGTTGGGTGAGCCTGGTGGTGGGTATTATGGAGGGCAGGTATTGCAATGAGCACTGGGTGTGATGCATAAACAATGAATTCTGTTACACTGAAAAGAAATTTAAAAAATGAATTCTTATAAAAAATAAAAGTTATAAAAGGCAAAAAAAAGAATAAAAATTTTTACGTTGAAAAAATAAAATAAAATGAACTTTCTGCTCTGCTCTGAGGCCCACTGGTGGCCTTGCTCCCTCTTCCCTTACCCCACAATGCCCTCCTCTCCCACTTTAGCAATGCTGTGCCCTATCTGGAATACTATATCCTGAGCAGGAAGAGCCTCTTCCTTCTACAATTCTGAGACTGGTTGTGAGGGTGCATTTCATTTTATTTTACTTTATTTTATTTTATTTTATTGAGCTTGATACATCATTTATTTTAAACATTATCATTAAGTGATTCCATGCTTTTAAAAAAGAATGAAATTTACCCTTCTTATTTTTGAAAATTTTCTTCTTTAATTCATTATTCAAAGTTGGCATATATATTTTTGAAAATTTTGTTCTTCCATGATTATATTTAAATGCCTCTTGTTGGGTGCCTGGGTGGCTCAATTGGTTAAGTGTCTACCTTTGTGTCAGGTCATGATTCCCTGCCCTGAGATTGAGTCCTGCATCCATCTCCCTGGTCCATGGGGCTCCCGCTTCTCCCTCTCCCTTCCTCCTTCCTGCTCTGCATGGAATATATCTTCCATGTCTGCATGCATGCTCTCTCTCTCTCTCTCTCTCTCTCTCTGTCAAATAAATAAATACAATCTTTAAAAAATGATAAATTCCTCTTGGTTACTCAAAGCTCAATGTGTCTAGCTTGTTTGTGAAAGGACCTACCAAATTGGAGGAAAAGGACTCTCAGAATTAGGATTTAATCTTTAAACAGATCAAAACACTTATACTAACTTAAAAAAAAAAAACTCTACCAACTTAAAAAACCTTGGGACCAACTGATCATCATTTTAATTTTATTTAATTTTATTTTCTGCTAAGTTGATTAATAATTTGTGTTGACTGCAATCTATCATCTGTACATTTAATATGGAGTTTTCCCCCAAGTTTTATTGAAAAATAATTCACACACATCACTCTATAAGTTTAACATAAAGCATAATGGTTTGTATTCTTTTAATAGCTTTTCTTCTACTACTAATATCCTTTCATTTATTCCCTTGGGATATCTGATAGCAATGTGAAGAAACTACCTTCACATGGGGAAATCATCTTTCAGATACTTAAAATTATTTTCCTCATTAGTATTAGACGGTGACTATATATATGTATGTATGCATTTTATTCACTCACTCTTGCCTAGAGGTTATGAGATAAGGAACTTTCCTTCTGATCAAGGCAAAATAAATTAGGTAAAGTGTGGGTGGGAAAGTGGATGACTACTACATGCCCACCACCACCACCAATACCAAGGTCTAATGCCATAGGCTAGCTACACATGAAGGATGTAGATCTAAAAAAAGCAGAGTGCTGGTAGGGACTAGTTATTACCTTGGTCAGAGTATTCTTGCCCTCAATATTGGGCTATGCTCTTTGAAAGTGACTCATTTATTACTTTTTTATCATTTTGTCTCTAATTATCTTATTATGAAATTCTAAGTCTCAAATAAATTAATGCTAGCCCATTGGTATTTTAGTGTGGATTGCACCACACAATTCAGCACTGAATTATTTTTACCTTACAGTGGTTACCATGGATCCCTCTATACTAGAATTAACTTCTCATCATTTTGGTTTCAAGCTTCTTATAGGTAAAGATTTCTATTTCTCCTCCACACTATGAGTAAATATTAGGTGCTCATCAAATGCATAGATAAGTATGTAGTCTTGTCTTTTATCAACTCACATAAATAGCATCATTATAATATCTGATGTGTCTTGGGTTAAAATCATATGGAATAGTGTCAGCAGGTCAAGGGTTTCCCAACTAAGTTAAGAAATTAAGCTCAGTTGTAAAAAATGTAGGCTTTAGCACATGATGTTGATGCAAAAAACACACAATGTGCCATCTATTGCTCTCTCCACACATTTGTACCTTTATGAAAGTTATCTTTCATGTAACTTTATGAAAGTTATCAGTGTGTTAGGATTGAGTTCCCAATGCCTCTGCTCTGAATGGCACATGGGAAAGATGTTATAGGAGACAAATTGTTCCATTTCTTAACTTACAACAGCTGCAGATTTCCTGTTAGGCAAGTAAGCTGGAAAACCAGCTATCAATGACCCAAAAACAAATCCATTAACTTTGAGATATGTGTATCCCAAGCCTTCTGATCTCTTTTGCTCATATGTTTTTCTAACACCTTCATCAGTTGGTTTCCCTAGATTCAAGCTGCTCAAAGTGTGATCTATGGACCAGTAGCTTTGACTTCCTCCAGGAGATTGTTGGAAATGCAGGATATCAGATTCACAAAGACCCAGACCTACAGAGTCAGAATCTGAATTTTAATAAGATCCCAAGGTGAAGTAGAAGTACATGTAGTTTTAGAAGCACTGTTCTAAGATATCTGAAATAAAGAATCCATTTTCATCTTGTATAGTTTTTGCTGTCTAGGGATTTTTTTGTTCCAGTTTTTGGAAAAGGTGGAATGAAGGTAGGTGATAGTGGTGGGGAATGATGGAATTTCTAGTCACTTGAGTTTATGGCTCTAATTTTAGCTAAGTCAATAGTGGTTCTTGATGTGCAGTTTGCTGTACAATAATTGAGAGAAATTAAAAGGATTGGGCCTGTATTTTAACCAATACCAATGATGTAGAACAAAGTCACATGTAAAGTCAAGATGACCAAGGATCCCAATATCCAATAAATTCAAAAGTCCTTTGTCATAGTAAATCACATGGGAGATCCTCTCCTTTTCTATTAAGTCAGCAAACATTTATTGAGAATTTATTAACTTCTTGATCTGTAAAAATGAATAAAATTCCAGGCAGTCTTGAAAGCTTCATGATACAATTGAAACTCAAATAATTTAACAAAAAGAGCTAGATTTAACTCATTTCAGAGGGGAAATTCCAACAAGAATGTATATTAATTAGTTCCTACACTCCCAAATCCTACATACTCTTTCCTGCCCTTTTAAAACCTGTTTCTTCAGCTATTCCTTAGATTCTGTGATCACCCCCTCCATGTCTTTATTATAAATTATCCCATGATTGACTTGGGTAGAGTTGGTATCTGTTGTCTACATTTAAAAATCCTGACATGAAAATCTTCACAGAGCTGCTGTGAGCATCAAATGAGATGATGTAAATGAGGCATTTAGCAGGGTTTAGGCCCATAAGAAACTCTCAATACATTTAATTATTATTATTACTGTGACCCGAACTTTGAAGGGATGAATAGAGAGAAAAATAAAGAAGAATGGCATTAAATAAATTCTTGCTTTCTCTCCCAGGGACACTAGAAGATTTGGAACTGAGACTGAATCTGGATCCATCTGTGCATCAGTCCTCTCTTTATGACTTTTATGACACTTGACAGACACAGAGTGTCAGTCCAGTCACTCATAGATTTTATATTTACTTTTATGTGACTTGATAATGAATTTACTCTCTACAAAAGGAGAACTAGTTCCTGCCCAGAAACTCACACTTCCTATAGCACAGTTCCTCCAGAGTATTAAAGTAGATATTAAAGTAAATAGCAGGAACACAGGAAACAAGGTCATTGATGATATTGATCCTGATAAGATATCATGCTCTTCTTATTTCCCGTCCAATGATTTTACACTTTCTGGTGGATTCACTTGTTGGAAATTACAGTCCTCAAACATCTAATATACACTCAATGCATATGGGAATTTTGTATACGATAAAGATGGCTTCTCAAAATCTGTGAGGAAAAGTACTACATGATAAATGTCAATTGAGTGGCCATCTGAGGACAAAAGCATTATGTCTATGCTCCACCAACACCTTCACATAAATTCCACATAAATCCAATATTAAAATGTAAGAAACAAATTTATTAAAGAATTAGAGGAAAACATGGAAGATTCACTTTTATGTCTTTCAAGTGGAAAAGCCTATCTAACTGTGACAAAATAAATAGAGATAAAAAGGTTGATAAATTGACAACATAAAAGTTTAGAGAGTTGTGTATGATAAAACACACACATACACACACACACACACACACACACACACACCATAGACAATCCAAAAGACAATTGAGAAGAAATATTTTTCAAATCATATCACAGATGTAAGGTTAATCTTTCATTAAAAATAAGAAAAGAAATGAAAAAAAAAGAAAAGGAAACCTAACAGGAAAACAAAAAATAATTGTGAAAAAAAAAAAAGATCCTTATATATAGTGCATTTAGGACAAACTTGTTGGCAAACTATTAATATTTTTGGCAAGAATGTGATGGGGAAATAGGTAGTCTCAGACATATCTGCTGAAAGAATAAGCTAGTAGAATCCTTATGAAGGCCAGTTTCTCAATAAATGTTAAAGTTATAAATGCTTATACTTTTCCACCCAGAGATAACACTTTTAGAAATTTGTCCTATAAATATATTCACATATATATGAAATAATTTGTAATAGCAAAGATTAAAAGCAACTGAAATTTCTATTAATAGGCAACTTAAACTGTGGCACCTTCATAAAATAGAATTCATTCAGTGGTTAAAGAGAAAAAGGAAATGAGAAAGCTTTTTATGTACTAAAATGGAAGTTTCTGTCAGATTAAGAAAAAAGCAAAGTAAGGAACAATGAGTATAGTGTGTCACCATTTGTGGTTAAAAAGAGGTGGGCAGAGGAGAATGCATTTTGAGGTGTATAAATATCTTTACCAGCATATGCATCCAAAAGTTGTGGGAGCTTACACATGCACGCCCACACACAAATTAGTATAGTAACAGGAGGAGGGTGGGAACTGGAGATGAAGAAGGAAGACCTTTCACAGTTATACCTTCTCTCTCTCTCTCTCTCTTTCTTTCTCTTGCTCTCTCTCTCTCTCTCTTTTGAAATACTTAAATATATTGCTTGGCCAAAAATAGCAATAATTAAAACAACATCAAATAAATAAGAAAAGTAAAATAAAGGTCCAGTCTTTTAAGGAAAACTCTCAAAACCAAGGCCTTGCATGTGCTAAAATTCTAATGAGAATATTTATGTGACAAAAATTTGTAGAGCCTATACATTTATAAATAATTATCTATACTCTACTCTTTGATCCCCTTGAACTGTATTATTTCTTCCTTAATTCTTAAAACAACTTACAAAGTTGGTTTTGTTGTCTCCACTTAGTAGTAGCTGAGAAAATTGAGCCTCCAAGGTTTACAAATCCCCAAATCTCACACACGCTAACACAGAGACTGGAGCATAAATCTTGGTCTCCTTGCTCCAGGTTGACTTTATTCTACCATGTCATGCTGTCTTAGGGCACTTGGCCTTGACTCTTGCTTGAGTGGCTACATTATATATTTCCACTGTCCTGTGGAATGAAGTCCATCCTGATTCTCTTGAGTGATGATACAGATTCAAATGCTGATCCTACTGCAAATCAAGGTTCCTGGAGTCTCCTTCCTGCATAGGAACATAAACTATCATGTGACATGTTAAACACCTGATTGAAAGAACCAAATGCCTAGCAAAGATCAGCTGTGTTGTTTAACTAATTGAGCCAATTGTGGCACATTTGGATAGCTTCCTAATTCTTGACAAGGAGCCAAGTCATAACATGAAAGATGAATGGGGTGGAATAGAAAAGAAAAGGGGAATAATAAAGGATAGTGAGAAATTCAGCAAAGAGTCCTAGAAGACTTACAAAGAGTCCTAGAAGACTCACAAAGTATTGGTTCCTATAGGAATTTGGAGATAGAACAATTCCCTTATTTTATAGATTATAACGGGAAACTTTCATAAACCCATATACTAGGTACTATTTTAAGTGCTTCACATTAATTCATCTGATTCTAATATCAACCTAATGAAGTAGATACTATTATGCATCTCTTTTTTTACATGTAGATAAACTGAGGCACAGAGAGTTTAAGAAAGTCAATAACGTCACACTGGTAATAAAGTGGTAGAATAGGCAGTTAGTATCCAGACAGGCTGTCCTGAATCCATATTCTTAACCATTAAACTTTGAGGTAAAGTGATTTGTCCAACTCAACTAGTGAACCAAATGGGTGAGTGAACCAAATGGGCTAGAGCCCAGGTTTTCTGCATTGAAGTCCAGAAGCATTCGGTGTATACCCACAGGCACTGTTTGGAGAGGGTAACTGTGATGGAGTTACATGCGTATGTCAGAAAAGAGGGAGAGGGAAGGATAGAGGGAGGAAGGGATAGAGAGAGAAAAGAAAAGGGAAGGAAGAAAGAGCAGGCCTTCCTCCTTGTCTTCAGGGAGTATGGTCCAGCTGCCCAACTGGGTTCTTTCTATTCATCTACAGACCAAAAGCTCTCATGGTCTGCTGTGGATGTTTTAAACAGATCTCAGAAGAGTGATGCCGGGACTCCTGGGTGGCTCAGTTGGTTAAGCAGCTGCCTTCGGCTTGGGTCATGATCCCAGCGTCCTGGGATCGAGTCCCACATTGGGCACCTTGCTCAGCAGGGAGCCTGCTTCTCCCTCTCCCTCTGCCTCTGCCTGCCACTCTGTCTGCCTGTGCTCTCTCTCTCTCTCCCTCTCTCTCTGACAAATAAATAAATTTTAAAAAAGATTAAAAAAAAAAAAAAGAAGAGTGATGCCATTTTGTCATTTTGGCCAAAATTTTACCAGGGGGCTATATCACCCTAGCTACATCCTCTTTCCAGCTCTGGTCTTCTCTCTCATTAATTAAGAGGAAATTTCCCTGCTTAACAAAACTATGCTCCTTAATTTTTAGAAGATAACTATTTGCAAATACAATTTGCTGAACTTTCTATATACATTATCTCATTTGACCATTATTAATCCCACTTTAAAGATGAGAAAATTGTCTCTGGTAGATAAGTAACTTGCTCAGTAATATAGCCAGTATGTAGAAAGACAAAGATTTCATCCAAGACTGCTTCTTTCTTAGTCTGTTCAGGCTGGCAAAACTGAGAGATTTCTAAACAGACTGAATGTTTTATGGAAAAAAAACAGAAATTTATTTCTCAGTCTGGAAGCTGGAAAGTCTGAGAACAAGGCACTAGAAGATTTGTTGGTGTTTTCTGAGAGGACACTTCTTGGTTTGTAGACAGCTATCTTCTTTTTTTTTTTAAGTTTTTTAAAACTTATTTGAGAGAGACAAACAGATCACAAGCGGGGGGGGGGGGGGGGGGGAGGAGTAGAGGGAGACAGAGAAGCAGACTCCCCACTGGGCAGGGAGCCTGATGTGAGACTTGATCCCAGGACACCGGGATCATGACCTGAGCAAAGACAGCAACTTAACTAACTGAGCCCCCAGCCACCCACAGCTATCTTCTCAGTGTCCTCACATGGCAGTAAAGTGTCAGGGGGCTTTGTGATGTTTCTTTTATAAGGACACTAATCAAACTCATGAGGACTCCATTCATGACTTAATCATCTTCCAAAGGCCCCACTTCCAAATACCACCACATTGGACATTAGCATTTAACATATGAATATTGGAGGGATGCACTCAGTCTATAGCAGATTCTAAAGACTTGTCTTTAATATGATGATGTATTGTTTCTCCATACCATATTATAAATCCTAAAGCTACTTTCTTATGGTGGGGACATTCAACTCCTAACATTTTAGCCACCAATCTGAGAAAATAAGCTATAAATGTTTATGTTCAGGTAGCAAAAGGGTGGTCTTTCTTACCAGCTATTCTATTACCACCAGGCCAGAGATTGACTTTAACAAGATCACAGTGAGGTAATTGTGTCTTTACGTACAAAACTGACCCAGAAGCAAGTTATTTAAGCATAACTTAGCACCATATTCTAGGCCACAAGAAAATAACTCAAAATTGGAACATAACTCACAAAGAAAAATAGGTTTCTTGTTTGTAGTACTTCATATATGCTTCATAGTTCTATAGCTTCTAAGTTACTAAGTTCTGAAAATGTGTTTTATAAGAAAAACCTAAAGCATGAGAGAGAAATCAATGAACATCATTTTTTCCCTCTTACAATAACCAACAAATATTTCTTGAATACTTAGTAAACATTCTGTTCTATGATGTGGTGCTGCCTGTTTTCTCTCCCTCATAAGGCTCATCTTATTTAACTCACACTCATCTCTGAAATATGTCTCATTTTATTAGTCAGCAAATGGGGTAAATAACTGGCCTTATATTTCATAATACTCTTGCCTGGACAACATCCAAGAGGGATAAATTAAAACTTTAATAAAATGTCCTGTAGCATCAAAAGGAACCAGAGCAAAAGTCAAGTATACAAATAGCAAAGTGCTGCCGATACACACATTATTTTGAGCTGAGCCATTTCAACTTAAGTGCAAAAGGCATCCTGTTGAGGGGAAGAATTGTGTTTTTGAATGGCTTTTCCCTTTCTGTGTATATGCCTAATAGTTTTCTAGGCTTTATTCTTGATTTGTGATCCATAACAGATAAAAATCTCTGCCCTCCAGAAGCTTACATTCTGTTGGGGAAAGACAGAATTTATGCATAATAGCAAGTAAATTAAATTGCTATCAGAGAGTGATACATTTTGGGGACAAAAAAGATGTGCTAGCCAGTAGGCAATTTTAAATAGAGTGCCATCAGGGAAGATTCCATTGAGAGTTGACATTTGAACAAAATCTAATGGAGGTTGAGGGAGAAAGGCAAACATATCTTGGGGGAGAGCCTTCCAAGCAGAGGAAAGGGTAACTGGTAAGATCCTGGAGTGGCATGGGGAGCATATAATAATAAAAATATGGCTAAAGCAGAGGGAAGGACATGAGGGTAGAAGGAGGTGAGGTGAGGTGTTGGGAGATAGTTAATGTGTGGGGCCTTGTAAGCCATCAAAACATTGTGCTTACTCCAACCATAGCTTCATTTGTAATCCCTGTCATTGGCAAAGGATTTTCTGCTTGTTTATGTTCTTGATCAAATTTGAGGCTACTTTGGTGGAGTAGAAAAGTGTGCAGATATCATTGAGCTAGAAATGAATAACCAAACTCAGAAAATATTGAATAAATTATCAACTTCTTAGAAAGTTGTTTGACCTGGATTTGACCCTATGTCTCCTCATTTCTAGATCTTTCCTCTTTCCACTATATCTTGACTTTGTCCCAGGATATCTATGCTTTTAAAAAGGGGAGAAAATAAAAATCCAAAAACTCTAGGTCATTTATTTAAAATATTTAAAAGATGTTGAGGGAAAGGGAGAGAGAAAATTAAGCAAACTGTGCACTGAACAGAGAGCCAACTCAGGGCTCAAACTCACAACCCTGAGATCATGACCTGAGCCAAAACCAAGAGTCAGCCCCTTAATAACTGCACAACCCAACTCTAGGTCATTTTTGTCTTTGATACAGTCTCACTCTTGTGCCATGGTCCATTTTACTCTCCACAGCTGCAAAGGAATGCAAGTTACACTTTGCCCAGCCCTACTGCTCACCATATATTAGACTACAGTATGAATAGCGCTCCCTGGAGTTGATCCGAGTGCTGGCCCTGCCATTATATATAAGTGTTCCTTATTTTGACTATTTTTATTTCTAGTTCCACACTTGTACTCTGAACTCAATGGCAGAATTCCATCTTCCCAGTTTTGACACAATATCCCCTAGAAAAAAATATGGTTTGCATTGACATTTTGGCAAGACAGCCAAGTCTTGAAACTCATCTGGAATTATTTGCCTGGTAGGCATATTAGCTGTTCCTTTTTCATCCTGTCCTCACTCCCATACCTAACAAGATATAGGATAGTTCTGCTCTATATCAATTTACCCAGGCCTGAGAAAATCAGCTCATAATCTTAGTTGGGATCTATCTTCGATTCTTGTGTTTATTGCAAAACTCTTCAAGACCTGGGATGTCAGTTTTTTTTCTTTATGCTATCTTTGCAGGGTCTTTGACAGTTATTCACAGATCACTAAGTTTGAGTCAATTTAATGAGTGGAACCTTCAGAAATGGATGTTCACTAAACAAACAGATCTGCTAAGTTGATAAACTTTGTTTATAAGCTAAGGAAATTTCCTTTTATGAAATTTCTCACGGTATTGAGCTGTGCAAGAAAAGCAGCTGTTTTCTCAAATGTTTTTGGGTTCCCAGTCACTGCTGCAACTTAGAGTGCCCATAACCATGTACTTTCTCATGACCCACCTCCTGACTTCTGGGTTCATAAATGATGTGAGAATCCTTAAAGCTACAGAACTGAGACCTCTAGCAACAGATTGCTTCTCTGTCTCAGTCACCATAAGAGCTGGTTTCTGACATTGAATCCTATTTCTCCCCCGAGGATTCCCCGTTCTTTCTCAATTAAACCTTTTTCCTTTCCTTAATCCTCCAATCCTAGATCCCCTTTGATCATACTATTCTCTTAACCTAGAGCCAAAAAGCTTCCACTAGAGAAAACAGAGGCACCCTTTATCTCTTAACATATGAAATAAAGGTATTAGAATGTAATTACATACAATATGAGTATACCACACCAGAAGTATGAGTCATCACAGGAAACTCCTACAACAGGGCAATCCAAATTCTCTTGTTCTCCATGCATGCTTTCGGTTCCATGATTTCTCCCAAGGAACTATTTTCTCCTATTTTTCCAGTGAATTAAGCATGGGTGAAATATCTTTATTTTAATTCATAAGTCTTGTTTTCTTACTTTGAGATGAGCCTCAAATCCAGATTTGAAAATAGTCTACAAGAAAACATTCACAAAGTAGGCCAAGCTGACTCTTGTGATATTGGTACAAGGCAGAATTTCTGAAGTGATGTGCAACAGCTACTTTCCACCTCCAAGGATAGAAGTGTGTGAAATCTAAATTATTCAAAATAAGCCCCTAGGTTGAGGCTCTTATTCTATTGTTAAAAGGTTATTAAAAGCTACAAGTGGTTCATGTATTGTTAGGATATGAAGTACTATTAAGTGCCATTTCAGAGAAGTAACAATTAACAGTATTTTGTATTAATAATAGTATAACAATTAAGTATTAATGTATCAATATATAATATGTATATATATATATATATTATGTCTGCCTATTAACTATCTATCTTCAGTCTACCATCTCCCTATCTATATGCTAATGATTGAAAGAAGGATGTGGAGGGGAAGTTTAATATTACACAAGGAGTGTCATAGTGATTCACAATGAAATATGTGCTTCCAGCTCCAAAGTCAACATGCAAAATAATCCTATTTATTTATTTGTTTGTTTATTTATTTATTATATTATGTTAGTCACCATACAGTATGTCATTAGTTTTTGATGTAGTGTTCCAAGATTCATTTTTTGCATATATCACCCAGTACTCCATGCAATATGTGTCCTCCTTGATACCCACAACCAGGCTCAACCCTCCCCCATCCCCTCCCCTCTAAAACCCCCAGAATCTCTGATGCTTCATCTCCCCCTCTAAATCACCCCCTTCATTTTTCCCTTCCTTTTCCTAATGTCCTCCACATTATTACTTATGTTCCATAACTAATTGGAACCATATGATAATTGAATTTCTCTGCTTGTCTTATTTCACTCAGCATAACCTCCAATCCCATCTTTGTTGATACAAAAGTTGGATATTCATCCTTTCTGATGGCTGAATAATATTCCATTGTATATATGGGCCAGATCTTCCTTATCCATTTATCTGTTGAAGGTCATCTTTGCTCTTCCACAATTTGGCTATTGTGGATATTACTGCTATGAACATTTTTATTACATCTGCATCCTTGGGATAAATACCCAGTAGTGCAATTGCTGGGTCTTAGGGTAGATCTATTTTTAATTTTTTGAGGAACCTCCACACTGTTTTCCAAAGGAGCTGTACCAAGTTTAATTGCCACCAACATTGTAACAGGGTTCCTCTTTCTCCACATCCTCTCCAACATTTGTTGTTTCTTGCCTTGTTAATTTTTGCCATTCTAACTAGTGTAAGGTGGTATCTCAATCTGGTTTTGACTTGAATTTCCCTGATGGCTAATGAGGATGAACACTTTTCCATGTGTCTGTTAGCCATTTGTATGTCTTCTTTGCAAAAGTGTCTGTTTATGTCTTCTGCCCATTTTTTGACATGATTATCTGTTTTGTGTGTGTTGAGTTTGAGAACTTCTTTATAGATCTTAGATATCAGCCCTTTGTCTGTTGTGTCACTTGCAAATATCTTCTCCCATTCCGTGGGTTGCCTCTTTGTTTTTTTGACTGTTTCCATTGCTGTGCAGAAGCTTTTGATCTTGATGAAGTGGCAAAAGTTCATGTTCACTTTTGTTTCCTTTGCCTTGGTGTAGATGTGTCTTGAAAGAAGTTTCTGTGGCTGATATCAAAGAGGTTACATTCCTCAACTTCATACAAG
>PISX010034554.1:0-13881 GCA_004024625.1 Mellivora capensis
CCTGGGTGGCTCAGTTGGTTAAGCGGCTGCCTTTGGCTCAGGTCATGATCCCAGCGTCCTGAGATCGAGTCCCACATCGGGCTCCTTGCTCGGCAGGGAGCCTGCTTCTCCCTCTGCCTCTGCCTGCCACTCTGCCTGTGCTTACTCGCTTGCTCTCTTTCTGTCTCTGAAAAATAAATAAATAATATCTTAAAAAAAAAGAAACATTTATTAATTTCTATAAAACATAGGAGATAATTGAAAGAGATTAAGAAATGTTCATATGAAAGAAATGGATAGTTCAGAGAAAAGACATACACTCTTTGGCCTGGAGATCACAGCCCAGATTGTTGGAAGAGCACACTTACAAAATAAACTTTAGGTAAAGGTGAAGGTCACTGATGACTATCTGTTGATGACTCACTTCACTTTTCCAGCCTCCTGCCCCTGAACAACCTAAGCTTGCTTTTCCTAGCCCTGTTGGTGTCCTCCTTGCCTACAAACTTGCAGGAGCATTTGCTTTTTTATACAAGCTGATGCTTCTTCCTGCAGGGCCCTGGCCATATTCCTCTTTGCTCACCTAAATCAAATTCTTACTTCTTTGATTAAATCATTCTTGATTTCATTGCTGACCACACATCTTTTTCTTTAGACTTGTTCTCTCATCCCATTTCTGCCAAAGGGGTTGTTTTAGCCTGTGAACCCTGGGATCCCCTCCCTGGCAGGTGATTGAACCAGAGGTCATATCAGGCCAAAGGGAAACTGATTGAGCCAAGCAGATTCTGTCTCTCAGTAACTTGCACTAAGTGACACGAAGCCTCTTCTGTCATGGTAGAGATGGATCTGGTAGGTGAGATGGGTGCCATGTTGGGCCAAGGGGAAGAGTACAGCTGAGAAACAGAAGAACAGCTAAGAGAAACAGAGATAAGAGAGGACATGCAACCTCTGAGAAGACAAGTTTGCTGACTTTTCAGGTGTACTTTTAGCTCACAGGTGGCTCAGTTCTTCTAATTTCCCTACTTTAGATTCCAAGAGATTTATAACCTCACGCCGATTGACTTGAGCTAATTAGAATGGGTTTCTTACCTTTTCAACGCAGTGGGCTTGGACCAACATATCTTGCTACCCTGGTTTTCCCATTCTCTGACATCCCGTTTACTTACTCTGTGCTGTTTATTTTCTAAATCCATCATGTGCTACTTAACATTCTTATTTGGCTGCTTCTGTGTCTGCCCATGTTCAGCAGACACCAAGCTCATTCGGTGTACAGGCAATACCTCACATGTGGGAGGCAGTGTAACACAGTGGTTTAGAGAACGGACTCTGCCTGGGTTCACATGCCAGCATTACCACTCTCCAGCCAGGACAGGTTGGAGTATGCTCGTTGACAGACAGCCCTCAAGGCTGCAGAGGCTTAACACAGTGTTTTTTGTTCATATTAAATGTTCCACTCAGGTTGTCGGGAGGCCTATGATCATCACGGTCACTCAGAAACCTGGGCTCCCTCCCAATCCCTACCTCAGTGATGACCACGCCAGAGCAAAGAGAACATGGTGGATCGAACAGTGGCTGTTCGAGATCCTACTTAAGTGCAATTCTATACTGGGCCTCCGAGGAGAACTGAAATATTTATGAGCAGCCCTCAGGACTTCCACAATTTCTTGCGAGGAGTGCAACTTGGGGCATGTTGCTTTACCTCTTTGTGCCTCAATTTTCTTTTCTTTGAAATGAGGATAATAATCACACTTCCCTGTTGTGAGGATTAAACGTGATGCTACATGGAAAGCGCTGAAAATAGTGTCCAGCTTGTCGTTAATGCCATCAAAGTGTTTGCTGGTGCTGTTTGTAAATACTTAAAGTCTAAGTTATGTGCTTGGTTATTTCACATATTCACATCCCTACCTGTGAATCAAAACTTCTAAAGATACCGGAGTTGGCATGCGCCAGGAACGACATCTTGGTGGAATGACTTACTGACCTTTCATCTCTTATTCATGTAGGGACATACATTTCAACCAGTGGTTGGTTGTGTTCTCTTGCCTTATAGCTTTGCTTTCTTCTAAAAAATCAATCATACTACAGATGCTAGGCCATCACTTTTGTACGGCAGCATTTATTCGTCTCCCGCATAGAACGGCATTCTAAGTCACTGTCAATAATCCAAAAGAAAGGGATACACACCAATTTATTAGCTATGCGCGGTGCCCATTATCGCCTTGAGAAAAATAAACTTAATGACAAGGGCCACATCGAATATCTGCCGAGTCTGGCTTAGAAATTTTTTTGCTCGTTGTCTGGGTAGACGGCCCCGAGTGACTTATCACATCCCCACCGCTACCGGGAAGGAGTTGTCTGTTTGCTCCAAGTGCTGTGCTCAGCATTGCTTTATGGGGAAAGCATAGCGTTACCAGCTGTAGAGGCCCGACATTACTTGCAGAGTTTATATCAGAAGGTGTTCTTCCCAAACTGAGCCCTGCTTAGGGAAGAGAACAAAGAAAAAGACGAGTCGAAAAGCTGCCTAGAATAAAAAATGGTCTCTGTTCTAACGGAGAAGAAATGTGGTTTGGCATCCATAAAGGGTAGATAAGTTGCAGTGTAACCAACAAAATGCTGCTTCCAGCCTCATCGTGTGATCAAAGCAGGAGTGTGTTCTTTCCAATAGCTCATGGCTCCGATATTTGGGTATTTGCTTTAGCACACCCACTAGGGGGCCTCAATGATTTTTTTTCTTCTCTCTGGGAAGGATGGTAAATAGCACTTTGATCAGTCAAGACCGTGTATATTTACATGGTGTCTCCCGTTTTCTCTCTCTAAACACACAGTGGCCCTCCATTTTATTGAGGGCTCTGCCATGCCCAAGGGAAGCAGGCACTTTACCTGGTGATTTGCGCCCCTTTGCCCTGCCCTGAACTAAACCTCAACCCCATTTAGCCCGTGGTTTCCGCTCTGATTCCTCAGGGATGCTGTGGCTCCTCATTCTTTACTTCTCTTTCAATCATCTTTCATAATACTTCCTCTCCCGCCATTTTGCTTGATCTCTACTGGTCTTGCTTGGATCTCATATTTTGCTTGAGTGTCGTTCAGCTCAGTGGTCTGGGTATTATTTTGTTCTGTTTCTTGAGGAACAAAAATAAGGTAAGACCAAACCAAAGAAGGTGTGGGTGTCTCAGAAGCTTTTATTGGTGACACTCCCCTGATTCCTATAACCGCGTGGTACAAATGGGCTGGAAGTTAGGATTAACTAGTCAGCAAGTCACCCATTGACAGGTTTCAAAAGCTAAGGGACTTGCCGAGGTCCTACAGATATGAATCCAGAAAGTCTGACTTTAGAGCCTGCTATAGACTGTGTCCCCCACAAAGTTCCTATGTTGAAACCTAATTCCCTATGCCAGGGTATTAGGAGGTGGAGCCTTGGGGTGGTAACTAGGTTAGGAGTGTGGAGGCTTCATGAAAGAGAAGAGTGCCCTTAAAAGAGACCCCAAAGAGCTCCCTTGGCCCATCTACCAGAAGAGGGTACAGCAAAAAAGATGACCTCACATGAACCCAGAAATTACTCTTACCAGATACCCAATGTTTAGGCACCTTGATCTTGGACTCCTCAGCTCACAATGGGAGGAGAAAAGAAAGGAACACAGCCACTCCAAAGAACTTAAAGAAAGCCCTTCTCTCTCTTCTTGCCCTGCAGCCCTTTGATAATATTGGAGGCTGGAGGTTCTTGTGGTTTGGGGAAAATTAGAACAGACCTTAAACACAGTCAATTAATTGATGCAAATCACTTTCCTTTCAGTAAGATTTAGGTAATGGCATATCTTAAATGACAAACCCTGCTATTTGTCATTTTCACTAAGGAAAACCCTCAGCTGCTTTCCACCAATAAATTCCGAAGAGAGGCTGATAGGTTTCCCTCATTTAAATATAGCATAGATGCATTTTTAAGAACCTATTCCTTCTGAAGGGAGTGGAATTGACAGATCTGGACCTTGAATGCTCATTTGAGATACTGATGCTCTATGGAGCTTGGCAAGGCAGTTTTTCAGGCCACCCTGGAGCATTTTCTGTTTCCTTCCTTGGTTCTATTTTAAACTCTTACTTTACATAGTACCTGCAACCAAGGCCAGTGATTATCTTCCCCAGAGAGAAAAGTAAGAATATTTTCCTTCTAGAAAGTTGTGAGATCCTTCTCCCTTCCCAACCCCATATCCAAACCTAAATAATATCCCCATCTTGCTTGAAATATGTATACTTATTTGCATTCTGCTCATCTTCCATGTTCCAACCATTGGGTCAACTTTATTTTTATCCAAAATCTTTTTGATGAATGAAGCCTTGGCAGTGGTCGGGCTGGTGCCAGAGGTCTCTCTTTTGAGGTCATGATTTCACTTGTGAAGTTTACCTTTTGAAGCAGTATCTCAGCCTTCAGGAAAGAAGAACACCCACCTTCTGCCTCCCTTAGAATCTCTTCACTTTCCTCCTTACTAATTCCTGTTATGTCCCTTTCATTAGCCTTTTTTCTTTTCCTTCTCACTTTCCTATGACCCTAAATCAGCGTCCACGAAAGAAGATGTTAAAAAAGAAAGTTGTGTTTCCCACTGCTATCTGTGCCCAGAGGGAACTCATAGACAAGGCACTTGTACCAAAGGTTTCTTCCACAGCTGCTCATTGGATCTCTCTGTGGAACTGAGACTGAATATTGGGAAGCATGTAAAATGTACTGCATTAAACATGAGCAATTTTAAAAAATGGAAACGTTTCTCAAATTAACCATGCTAATATGAATTGTAACTTGCTAAGACAAAAGATAACAAATACAAATCCCTCAAACTTATATGATTGTATCTCTTTTTTTTTTCGATGGAGAGAGCATCTTATAAAGTTCTATGCAACACATTTTGGGAAGCACCATTTAAGAATATTTCACTTGCCATATTCCAAATGCTCCTTGGAGTTCTATATTCTTGATATTTTAAAATTAAATCTCCTTGCTTTGAGATCAGACAGTGGATCTTCTCATAGCTAAAAAGACCCGAACTTACAAAAGGACAGAAAGCATAGCCTAAGTAGCACACTTTCTTGAAAATTATTAATTTTCCCACAGTGCTATATATTACTGATGTAGTAAATGACGTGAACTCAGTAGGAATACACACATAAAAAACCTTTTATTTCCTTGACTTTAAAAATCATGACCTTAAAAAGGCAAGAGCATTGCTGTCTTGCCCATCTCTAAATTTGTTTTGTGTATACACTGTAGCTTTCCAGGTACTTTCACTTAGAAAATTGTGTCATGTATGGCAATTAAGACTATATATAATATAATATTAACATTCACAATCAATCATATTTGTATTTTAAATGCATATTTATTATATTTATAATAGTAGTAATTAATAATTATATATTTTTTATGACCGGTCAGGCCAGTATACACAACAAGTTCAATCTCACATCCTATTTACCTTCTCCCCTCTCTCTAGCAGGCTTGAGTTGTACCTTGGGGTCTTGTAATGGGGTATACAGCATGATATTCTTCCTTGCTATTTCTTGGTTTAATTTCTCTTGTGAATCTTCCTATATCTTATAGGTTTAGAGGAAGGAGAAAGACTAGAGAAAAAAGAGAAAAGGTCTTTTGCTTTGTCTTTAATGTAGTGTATATGTATCATGTAGCTACTATATTTCCCATGATAGGTATCTAAATCCTGGCTTTTTTGTCTGGTACATTGGTGGATTCTTTGGAGGCTGCACGGGATCACCAGTGGTGCACCCATTAAGGGCAATGCACTCTCTAGATCATCTCCTCTCTCTGTTCCTACTGCTCCTACTGCTGGTGGTGAACCCAAGGTCTCATACCTTGATGATGGCCTACTTATCTTCTAAGGCCTCCTCTCAGTTCTCAAGAAATTCATGCATCCTTTCTGGGCAGTCTGTATTTGCTTTGCTATCACATGCTGCTCTAGCCAGAATTCTACCTTTAGAATTCTCCAGATAAGAGGCAGATCCTGGGTTTATGATTGTGTATGTGAAATTTCAACGGACACATCATACTCCTGAGAGTTCCTATATCCTTCTTCATTCAGGAGGCTGTACTGGTTTCGGACTACAAATGTCTGCAGCTCAGCAAACATCTAGGCAAGGTGAGGGATGCCAGCTTCCCTTCATACAGGGACATTACTTTATGGACACTTTCTTAGACCCTTCTCAATCAGTTGATGAGGAGGGTACCCTCTTCCCCAAAGAGAGGAGGGGGGATAAAGTCTTTGCACTTTTCATCTCAGAAAAACCTCCTACCAGTTCTCTTTTTTTCATCTTTTAGAATTCCTAGTTTCCCCTTATTGAAGCTATTAGGTCGGTGGTGGGGATTAATAATGGTCAAACTAGTTCTGTTATTCTTGGCAAGGATAAAAGTAGCATTCTTCTTTAGTGTTACTTACCATCTATTGAATTTCAGAAGACAACATGAAAAGATTCATTCAGCATCCTGTAACATGGGGAAATTAATTCCTAAATGCAAATATTCTTTGTAATATTTTGTTTTGTTATATTTTGTATATTTTGTAATATTTTGTTTTGTTTTGTTAGTATATGATTTATACAGCAATTTCCATTGTTTGAAGATCTTTTGTTGTTAGAGTTAATGCTGATATTAATACTTACCCCTTTATTCACATGTTGTGTTCTTGTATTCTATTCCCAGGAGTGGCACATATAGGTGAAAGGGCATTTTCAACTGTCCAGCTCTTGCAACTTTATGGTTAAAGCCTATAGTTAATTACTGCTAAGTGTTTAGAAGTGAGTTTATGAAAGTTTTAGATTATACCACAGCACATATGCACAGGAGTTAGAATAGTAAGCACTTAGTGGATTTTATATTTAATTTTAGTAATTAGACAGTTCTCAGCTAATCATTTTTAATTTTAGCTGTATCATCTGTATCCCCTTACCAATTCTATGACCCGGCTGGGCTGGTTTCCTATACTTTTATTCTCTCTCTCTTTCTCTCTGTTCTCTCACTTTGTTGTTTGTTTAGTCGAAAGTCTCCAATAGTGTCATTTCCTGCTGGGTTCTCCAGCTGTGAGACATTCCCTCAAACCCCCCTCCCCTTCCCCAGCTGTCTCTATGGGCAACATCAAACTGCTGATTTTTAACACATTTGGTTAGCATTTAGCAGGGGCCAGGGACTCCTGTTAACTTCTAAAATGTGTTTATGATGCAGAGACACATTTTGCTCCTCATTAAGCCTTCGACTAAAGGGAAAAATAAAGGGGTGTCGAGGTGTGAGATTCTAAACAACCATCCCAGAAAAGGGTGAAAACCAGTCAAATAAGTAATACAAGAATTCAAAGGAACCCAAAGCCCACAGCTCTGTTTCTCATGAGCTGGGAGCTACCATTGTTTTGCCTTCACTCAGGCTGGGTTGTCTACTGGGAAAGTGGCAGACATACCTATTAGGCGCAGGAAACCCTGAAGTGGACAACACCAGAAACTCTTTTTATGAAGGCACCAATTTTCATGTATCCCAGTATCCTGGAGGTATGTTGTCATTTTTGAAACATTCGCAACATGCAACGGAGAGAAAGAGACCCTTTGTTAGCTTCATTCCAGGAGGAAAATTGAGATGCAGCTGGGAGAAGCTGGAAGCATCCAGTCAGCAAGATAGCAGGGAGAATTTATATGACATGACAGCTTGTGAACATGCTTGCTCTAAGACAGACACAGCACTGGTATAAGCAAGGCAGGATGTAAATGATTTTTTAAAAACAAGTGTTGGCCTGGATTTTGACTCAAGATGGTGCCCCATGTATCCTGGTATTCAGTAAAAGTATTCTGAAGCAGTGAGCAAGCCTCTAGTCCAAAGCTTGCTACAGAGTAAGCCCTTAATACATTTTCCCTGACTTTCTTGCTTGCTGTTCTGTAGCATTCCTAGCTTGGCATACAAGAAGGATAATGATGTACATAGGGATAGAAAAAACTTCTGCATTAACTTGATGGCCACACCACAGATAGCAGGGTTGAATAGCAGGAACATCCATAGAGTTCATCCCTGGTAAACCAGGTCATCCCTGATCATAACATGTCCAGAGAGATCCAAGAGCTGTGACAGTTCCCAGTAAAATCCAGCACACGTTTACTCCAGCTCAGCCTGTCCATCTCTCCCCAAGTGGGTCAGTTCGGGTCCTCCCAGAAGTTGCTAAGACCAAGTTACAAGTGTGAGAGGCTTATTGTGGGAAATGCCTATGAAAGAGGGAAGGAAAGGGGGCAGACCTAGTCAAGGAAAGCCTCAGACCGGGAAACAATTTTGACATCCGTGGAAAAGTTGGGAAAGAAGGAGGTTTGGGTAGCCCGGGAAAGTTTTGACTATGCCCATAAGGAGGCCCAGTGCAGAGTCCTGCTTTTGGCAGAAATGGCCTGTCCCTAGGACTTCCACCTTGCTAGGTCTGGCTGGGAGTTGCCCCAGAAGAGTGTGGCCTTGGTGTGGAAACTATGGTGGGTCACTAAGGTGAAACAGTTGGAGGCTGTCAGCTAACTAGAACGTTTTCTTTAGCAGGGAGGTCTGAAGAATGCACCCTTCACTGCCAGACCATGACACTCCAGCCTCTTCACCACCAGCTGCAAGGCACTAATCCCCAAAATGATGCTATCCTAGAACCAGATTTCTGTTGTCCCCCGAGAGACCATCAGACCTCTTTACCTCCTGCACTATCAGAAAGTTCAAATCTCTCAAGAAATCTATTATTGTCCAAAATGTAACACCTATATGATGTTCCAGATCTTCTAATGAGACTCTTATACTACTTCTGATCCATCCAAACCCTTTCACCTCCTTGTTTGAACTCTCAGAGTGTTATAAGGTAAATAAATGTCCCTTATGTTCTCCTCTTCTGGAAATGTCCTCTTCACTTTGTTGTTCTAACTGAACCTGGCTCATCTCAAGGGCATGTCTTCCTTCTCAAGGGGTGGTTATATTATTATTTTTGTCTCTTATGAATAGATAATGAGTATGGAGGGGAGTGGAATATACTTAACTACTTACTCCTCATTTCTTCTTCCAACACATTTCTCCTTCTTCCTTTCTCAAAAAAGCATCTCCTTGAAAGAATCCATCAGAACATTCCCCACTCACCTTCCTTGTCTTCATCTCTCAAACTCTTGGTCACTCTTTTATTCATTGAAGATTTAGCACTATTTTCCTCTTCACCATCACTTCTGTTATTGTTGGGATATTTACCATTCATTCAGCTAATCTGTCTGATACTCTGACTGCTCAGTTGGATGAATTGTTGCTGTTCACTAAGTCTAGCCTCCTCACTCTGCACGGGATCCTTCCCCCATGTACTCATGCGAAGGACTCTGGCAATTATCTCCTTTATTCTGCACTCAAAATGTGTCCACTTACCACTGGATTAAGTCTTTCTGCTGTTTTATTTCTCATCTTAATGATGTAAGTAGTACTATTAAATATTTTTTCACCATAAAGTCCCTGTCTTGACTCATACTTTCCCTAGCTATCACCCTATTTCTCCGTCCCTCCCATACAGCAAAATGCCACATTTAGGTCTTTATGTTCTCATTTCTCTGTAGCTTTGTAGATGTTCCAATGGCTTTCATTCCTTCTACTTTACTAATCACTCATACTGATTTTTCTGAGGTTACTAAGGTCCTCCATGTTGCCAGACTCAATGATGACTACTCTTGCCTCATCTTAGTTGAGTTTATGAGAAAAAATTGACATAGTTTACTATCTCCTTGTCTTTGCAACATTTCCTTCACATAGGTGCTGGATCACAATTTTCACTGACTCTTTCTGCTCAGTCACATTTTCGGGTCCCTTCTTCAGTTTTTCCCAGCTTTTTTGAGATATAATTGACAACATTGTGTAAGTTTAAGATGTACAACATGATGATTTGTTGTATGTGTATATTGGAAAGTGATTATAGTAAAGTTAGTTAACACATCCATCCCCTGATGAAACTATTTTTTGTGTGTGTGGTTATAACATTTATGATCTACTGTTTTTGCAAATTTCAGTTTTACAATATGGTATTGTTAACTTATAGTCACATTACTGTATGTTACATTTTTAGAACACATTCCTCTTATAACTAGAAGTTTTTACCTTTTCATAAACATCTTCTCATTTCTTTCACTCCCCCCCTCTGCACCCCAAAACCTTCAGTCTACTGTTTCTGTGAGTTTGATTTTTTTTAGATTACATATGTAAATGAGATCATGGAGTATTTGTCTTTCTCTTACTTCATTTCGCACAGTACCCTCAAAGTTCACCCATGTTGTTGCAAATGGCAGAATTTCTTTCTCTTTTATGGTTGAACACTATTGTATTGTATGTATATCCTCCTTCCTTTTTTGGTATTTAAATGTTAGCATGTTCTGGGGATCAGTTCTTGGATCTTATGTTTCTGTTTACACTGAGTCCCTAGGTGATCTCATCCAGACTCTCCACTGATCATTACAGTCTTACAACTAAGGACCACTCCACCAGAGTATGAAACGTACCATAGCCAAACAGCGTCTTTAGTTTTCTTCCACTCTAACATGGGTGCACATGGGTGTGCATACACACACATACATATTTGTACCTCCTGCATTCATTCTTCCCGTAGGAAATGGCACCACATTCCTTCAGTTGCCCAGGCCGAAAACCCAGGGCCATGCTTAATTCTTGTCTTTCCTTCACAAACTATATCCTTATGCTTCATCAGTAAAACCAGTTGGTTTTAGCTTCAAATTATATCCTGAATTTGACCTCTTTAGCCATCATTTTTCTCCTAGACTATTCCAACAGTCTCCTCACTGCTCTTCCCTTTTCTCACTTTGATCCTCACTAGTGCTTATTCTCTGCATCACAAATGGTGATTCTCTAGAAATTGGAGCACTTTGTACCCCTACAGGGATCACTGTAATCATTCCAAGTAAGTACTTCAATCTAGTTGAAAGCAAAAAGTATTAAATTTAATAAAAGTTTACATTGATCTTTCCATTGTTTCTTTCTTTTTATGTCTTAACCTGTGCCCGTGCTCTCCCTAAAGCCTTGACAGATCTTTATGTTGCCAAACCCACTCAGCCTTAACCTCTTTGGTCCTGACTTCGCCTTTCAATCTAATATGATTCTTCTGAGCACAGGCTGGTTGCTAGATCATTTGTGCCTCACTGTATATGGTTTTTATCTCTTTGTGGCATCTGCGACACTATTTTAATAATTCTTTTTATGTGACAATTTTCTTCTATTAGACTGTTACCTCCTTATATGCTCATAGTTTAACTGGGTATCTGCCATGCAGTAGGATACAATATGTGTTTGAAGAATAATTAAGTAAATAATTTGGCATACAAAATTTCTCCCTCTATTGTAAAAGAATAATCAGTCAACATGATATTGACTAGTTTCCTGAAAGCAAAGCAAAAACAAAAACAAAAACAAAACCACTCCATTTAGGACTAGTCACTAAGGGCACCAAAGGTTGCCATTTCTTTATTAATGGAATCAGCAAAATGGAGAAGGAAAACACTCATGGAATCTAATCAAGGGTAATGTCTACTTAATGAGAAAATCCCGAGGTTAATCATATACACTTTGGTTATAAAGAAATAACTATAACCTTTTCAGCCTTTAAAAACAAAGGGCATGAATCTGTTTGCAGACTTTTAACAGCTATTTTCTTATATTCTGTGGCTCCATTAATAACTTGTCTTGGTTCAGGGTAAAAATAAACCAAAAAAACAAAAGCCATATGTTCGAAATAACCTTTCATTTCAAAAGTATTGCTAAACTATAGACTCATTTTCCATTCATTTTTTAAAAACAATGTCTGCCATGTGTAGTAAATAGTATTTTAATCTTTTCTACAGAAGCGTGAGTGGTGTGCACACTAAGGGGTAATTCTGTAGGAATAGACTTTTAAATTCAATTCAGCACTTTTATCGAGAATGGAGAAGCTTAAAAATTAAGCCAGCAGGCATCCAAAGCCTGAGAGAACACTACTGGATGCATTCTTAATTAGAGCCAATAAAGTGTGTTTTTAGGGAGAGCTTTCCCGCAGAAAGCTCAATGGTAAAACTCAGAAGAAGCAAATTAAATTCTCTATATTAACTGCTTGGCACACTGCTTCTCAAGGAGTTATTTAGCCCAATATGTGAGTTGACAAAATTTTACTTTCAAAACTCCAAATAACCCTGAGATAAAGCACCCACTACTTACATATTGTACCCAAATACAAAACAATCTATACTAATTTCAAGTCTTATGAGGATATCAACAGAAAAGAGAAAACTGGAGCAATAATGATGAGTTAGAGGATAGAGGAAGGATCAAGAATCTCGGATTTTGTTTCTATCACTACTTTTTTTTTTTTTTAACCATTAAGCATACTTATGTTATGACATGGAATATTTGTGTGATACAGTGTATGTGTTTGTGTGAACATTAAAATAAGGCCAGGAAGAATAAAACAATAGATTCTAAAATGTCAACAATGAATCCATTTGGATAGTAGGCTTGCGAATAGGGAGATGAGTTGATTCTTTTTAAAAATAGTATACTTATTTTTAGTCTTTGAGTGTGTATATGTACTTTATAATTAAAAAAAAGATAAAAATAAACTTAAAAAGTTACCAGTTGATTTCTGGAAAATCCTATTTTGGAACTCATTGGCACCAAGTGCAGAAAACAAGTACATAGTTATGGTTCACAGGAGGTTGGACTTCTGAGATATGCTGAGAACTGTATTTCCAATATGTATAATAAGTAGATTTTTAGTTTTTTTTGAAGACATACTAGTGGTGTATCAACTCTGCAATGGAAATATTTTCAGGTCATAAAATACAAATACACCTAATGACTTAAATGTAAACTCATGTAGACCATTGTGTGATCATTGAGAATATTTTAGACTATTTTAAGTGTAAAAATTATTCAGAAATAGATTGAACTGACTTAGTTATTTGAAGGTATATGTTATATCTCAACCATCCATTTATTCATTCATGCATCCAACAAAAGATTTTTAAAATCTTATTTCTGAATTATCAACACTTTGCATATAAAGTGTACTCTCCTGTCTTGTTTTTTTTTTTAATTTTTATTTTTTATAAACAAATTTTTATTCCCAGGGGTACATGTCTGTGAATCGCCAGGTTTACACATTTCACAGCACTAACCATAGCACATACCCTCCCCAATGTCCATTACCCCACCCCCCTTTCCCTCCCCCCTCCCCCCAGCAACCCTCAGTTTGTTTTGTGAGATTAAGAGTCACTTATGGTTTGTCTCCCTCCCAATCCCATCTTGTTTCTTTTCTTCTTTTTCTGCCCGCCTAGTCCCCCATGTTGCATCTCCACTTCCTCATATCAGGGATATCATATGATAGTTGTCTTCCTGTCTTGTTAAACATATGAACGAATAAATAATTACTAGTCACTCATCAAGGCTTATTTTCCTCTAGATGCTTCCTTAATGTCCTTCTTGAGGAGGTATATTGAAAAAGTTATTTTATTTATTTATTCTGCTTCTAATATCGTAATTTGCACTCCAGTGACACTTAATGAATACTTACTTGGGGAAAACCTCAAAACTATTATCAAATGGGAACTGTTTAGAGAGGAGAAAGCTGAGGTTCAACAGCATGGAGGTCTTCAAATATATAAAGACTGCTTGTGGGAGAAAGATTAGACTGATACTGTTGGAAGTGGGCTTGTTTGTTGCCATTTAAAGCATTATTAAACCTGTGTGGCACAGTCCATTAAGCGACTGACTCTTGGTTTTGGCTCAGGTTGGGATCTCATGGTTGTGAGATGGAGCCCTGCGTCTGGCTCTGTGCTCAGCACAGAGTCTGCTGGAGATTCTTTCACCTTCTCCCTCTGCCCCTTCTGCTTCTGCTCTCTCTCTCAAAT
>PISX010034555.1:0-13889 GCA_004024625.1 Mellivora capensis
TTGTAACTCTTTTGAAGGTAAGTAGGTTTTGGCCCAGGACTCAAAACTTCATCTTAAGTATAGCAGGTCCTCAATTGATGGTTATTTGCGTACTACTTTCTTTAGAGCAAGAACCTTTCTGTTTTATTGGGAGTAACAGAATGACAGCCGAATGCATCTGAAATGGTCTTGGTTGTCATTCTCGATTAGAGGAAGGGCCAAAAGTTGGGTCTGTCTTGCCCTTCCTTCCCTTTCCAATTTCTTACAGTAGAAATGCTTTTCTAAAAGAGCAGTCAATGGGACCCGGCACAGATACTGAGATCTGAAGTTCTCAGAGAGAAAATTGGAGACTTAAAGAGCCGTTGCAAGGTATTGCCAACCATAGGTTCAAATCAAAATTGGAAAAGAAATATTTTGCCCTGGGTCCATGAACACAAATATATTGATATAGGGTGCATTGTGAGTTTCATTTCTTGGCGGGATAATGAACCTGAATTACACTCCTCTCGTCCTTCCTCTCATTGCCAACGGCATTAATATGAGGTGGGTGGATAGAAGCAAAGGAGAGCTCGCTCGTCAGGCTCTTCAGGTGGGCTGGGGATGCAGAAGCTCTCAAGGCTTATTAGCAGGGCTCACCCAGCGCACTCGGAGCCATAGCGCTGTTTTGCATGTGTCGGGTGGAATGGTGTTGTGGGAAGGTAGGATTTCAGAGCCAGAGGACTTTCACCTCCAACCTGATATTTACAAACCAGACTCTTGGACAGTATTATAATTAACGGACACTTTTGATCGTTGTTCTGAAATAATGCTAGAAAAATATAATCACAAGGAGACTGCTTTCCCAATTTTGGAAGTGTCTCGAATAGCAGTGATGTATTTCCCCCAAGTCACTTTGTTTCCAAAAATGTCATGAAGAACAATAGGAATTCATAGAGAAGGTTTGGGATGCAATTTCTTCTTCCCACACTTTGATAAGAGGCAGCTTCTTCCCCTTCTCTTCCTATATGGAACCCTCTAGTTCTCCAAGCCTGTCAGATTTCTCCTCTTTCCCTTGGGTTGGTCTCTTGTTTGATGACTTGCAGGCTTGAGCATTTGACTAGACATCTGAGCCCTGGGAGAAGCATTCTCTGCTCACAGCAGCTCCTCCTGCCCATGAGATCTTTGCTGGCAAAGGGACCAGGGCCGTGTCCTTCTCAACTGCTGTTGGCACTTACCCGTGCTTGGAATTTGATGGTAAATGACAGAGGTTGTCAATCTAAGATCTAAATACTGGCTTACCAATTTTGCTCTAAGGCGTTCTACTTTTTTTTTTAATGTTTACACTTTAATGCATAAACATAAATTAATGAAATTTTTGTTAATTGCTTCAGGCAGTTCTCCTTTTAAGAAAATAAAATTCATTTTCTTTCTCTAGTTGTGGTCAAGCTGCTCCTTTTCCTGTTTCGAGAAGTGAGAAATTTAAATGGCAAAATAATCCGTGACCTATGACAGTAATAAATCTCTTTAAGCATGTTTATCTTCTCAATTCAGGACTGTTTTGTTTCTAAAGTTCTGCCAATCTATTCTCTAACATATTCCAAATTCCTTTTTCTTTCTAGAATATCCTTGATATTCTCCAGATCTTCCCTTTCTCCACCATGGGGAGCTTGGGTCGGGGGGGCCAGCTCCCCCATCATAGGGTGCTGGCAAACGGGCTGGGTCTGACGAGATCTTGAACAATGCCCTGGGGGCTGTTCTCCAGGGAAGGGCTCCAGACACAGGCAGGACAGTCTCCTGGGAAGAACGCTAGACAGTTGCAGCTGCTGGGAGGGACAACGGAGCAGGTGGGATGGAGCTGTGTGTCCAGGTTGCTGTGGCCTTGAACACGGGCAGACATCCACTGGGGCCTCGATTCCTTGCCAGGGAATCGCTGCCAGGCAGCACATCGCTGCCCCAGGGCCCCGAAACGAGGTGCGACCACGCTGTGACACTGAGGGATGGGGTGTTCGAGGTGTGTTGGGAATTGGGCTTTGATTAACAGGGGGTTTGTGGCCTGAAATAGGCGACTTGCCGATGAGTCTGGGACGAGGGGCTTCCAGCACTCAGGGCAGCCTGTGTTTCTCATCCCAGAGCTCCCCATCTCCCCTAAAATTCCCCAGATCAGGGAGTAGCAGCACCAGCAGTCTGGGGCTTGGTTCAGCCATTGGTTCTCTGAGCCAGTCCTCAGGTGCCCAGTGAGTCCCAGCTCTTTCTCTCCCTGCCCCTCTGTCAGGACACACCTGGAAGCCAGCCAGCGCCCCCTGCTGCTTTCCTGGGAAACCCCACACTCCACCCCCCCCCCCCCCCCCCCCCCCCCCCAAAAGTTGCTTCTGGAGAGGTTATGGGGTGGAGCCAGGGAAGATGCCCTAGCAGACCCGGGGAACCATGGTCGCTAGTGCTCAGGTTCTCTGCCCATCCAAGGTGCGTGTCATTTACGTCTGGGGTATCTTATTCTAGATATAAAAAACCAGTGAATTTAACAGTAAAAAAAAATTATGGTTTTCTAGGATTGATCTGTAGACATTTCCTCTGACCTAGAAACAGCACCCATTGCATGCTGAAGAAATACATTACTACCTCCTTCTATTGCCAAACCTATTTCTTTTATTGGTATATGTCAAATTTCCTTTTAAATCCTGATGAACTGACAGGGGAACTACTTGTTTCCCTCATTCTACCAGTTCTTTGTGTCTCTTTTTGGACCGCTCGCTTTTCTGGCGGATCCCGTGATGAGAGCTCTGCCTGTCCACAGCCTGGTGCCCACTGGGGTTTCGATACTGGTCTATATTTCACTTTAACTTCGGGATGGTTTGAACTGAATAATCAGCTTCTCCTACCTCAGAGGGCTGTGAGGAATATTGTTGATCCTGCTGTGGTTTGAAAAGCACCTGCTGCTCTTCGGAGAGAAGGAGTTAAAGCCGTAAGCACCACGGTGCCGCCTGGTGCTGGCGCATCCGCCAGGAGGAGCAGACCCTGTGGGAGCTTGTATTTGGCAAACGTGGGAATGAAGACCCCAACTTCGCGTAGGACGTAGACTGGAAAATACTACTTTAGGCTGCTGGGATCATGCACTGAATTTATAACTTGGTGTCATCTTCAAGGATGGTTTCTCATCCATTTATTCCACAATATTTATTAAGCAACTTAAGACACTGGCGTTGCTCCGAGATCAGACCTCACGCTGGAGGCAGGAGGCGCGCCGTCTTCCAGGCACCGAATTTCCCAGGGCAGGGAGACCTGACAGCTCAGAAAAGGCAAACACACCAGAAGGGATAGAAGTAGAACAGAAGAGGGAGCGACTGGCCTCTCTTCGGATGAGTAAGGACATATTTCCTCCATGGAGGTGCTGTCATATTCGAGTTTTATGGGAGAAGAAGTGATTTTCCTGGACCAGAAGGGGCCTCTTAGGCCATCCAGACGAAGAAACGGCTGCTGCCCGACGGGAAGCGTGAGTGCTTCTTGGGAACACTAGCGTATGCGGCAGGTTCTAGTAGGAGATGAGCCTGGAGACAAAGGCAGGGCGAGAATCATAAAGGATTTGACTAGTGAACGTGCACTTTGTCCAGTAGTTGCGATGGGAGACACCTGAGCCTCTTAAAGCAGCCATGAGGCAGGATCAGACCTGGGTTGCAGCGACATCTCTTTGGATGCAGTGTGAGTGGAGTGGAAAGGGGCTTGAATTAGAGAATACCTAGAGGCAGATATTTCAAGGGTCTCGTTGACGAAACATCAGGGAATATATAGGAACCAAGTCTTGTATTTTCATCCTATTTGGTTTCAAAGTCATTTTACTGTGTGGATTTCTCTGCTACAATGCTTAACCCCCTACAGATGAAATAAATGAATTAGCAAGTATTTATTGATCATCAAATATGTGCAAGATATAACATGGGGTGTTTCTAGAGATGAAAATAAATACAATTCACCATATGGTATGATCACCTTGAGAACTTTTGGAACATAATGGAGTAACAAGCAACAAATGAGTATTTTAAAAAATTATTTCTCCCTCCAAGGAGCTCGGCATAATTGAGAAAAACAAGGTAGAAAACACAGCAGTTCATATTTTGTGAGAGTAGCAATTTGTTATGCACAATTAGACATGGGAAAAGAGTAAGAGCTGTAGGACTCCATGGCCTAGGGCGGCTGTGGGCAGGTGGGAGCCTATACTGTGGGACAAGGCAGGCTCTCTGGGCCTTGAAAGAAAGGTCGAACAAAAGAGAGCCCTGTTACCGAAGCAGAATTTCTAGAGGCCTCCTGCGGGCGCCCTGGTGTAAGTTTCAAACTTTAGGTTCAAAGTAACATTGGTCAGAGTCCAGAACTGTGCCTGCTTTAGGCTGCCATTCCTCAGGAGTCCAGAGAGGAGGAGGAATATGAAAGGGACGAGTTAGGAAGTGTTCCCTGGATTGAGCAGGAAGGAGGCCAGGCAAAGTGCAGGGAGGTTAACGGGAGCTCCTCTGCCAGAGGCACCTGAGGACCCCCGATCCCTGTCAGTCACTGGATAAGGATCCCTCTGGGTGCGGAGATCCCAGGCAAAGCGGGTTCCAGCTTCCCCAAGCTGAGCAGTGCTGGCTGTTCAGGAGAAAGCACCGAGCTGGTGTGCCCAAAAAGCAGAGGCATCTCCCAGGGGGGTGCCTATGGGGCCTGAAAGCATTAGCTCTGTGCCCATGTCAAGTACCTGTCCTTTCAGCTTCACAGAGTTCCCTGCATCGCGGGGCTGGTTGGAGCTTAAGACTCAGAGAGACCCAAGTGGAGCGTCTGATCTTTCCGTTCTCCCCACTCATCATTTGCCTCTCCCCCTTCCAGAGAACATAAATGTCATCTGAAAGGCTCAGCCTCCAAGAAATCTCAGCCTTTCTTAACCATGGCCAGTGCAGCATGAGGACTTTATTAAGTACAATAGGACTCATACGCAGATTTTCAGAAGAGAGCTGTAAGCGGGAGTTTTGATCTCGCTTTCTTGGAATGCTGGTGCTGTCATGGACAAGAGATTTCTGCAGGGCCGAGACTGAGGGCCGCGTTCCCCTTTCCTGATACAGGATGCCTTCTGTTTCCGAGGTCACGTCTCTGTCTGCAGAATTGACGGAAATTGCTTTCCAGTTTTTCACAGTAATTTTAATTGGATAGGAATCACAGCGGTAAAAATGGTGAGCCCCAATTTTCTGAGCGGCGAGTTTAAAAACTTGGCTTGGCAATTCAGTTACATCTCTCTTTCTATGGAGGTTGAAGTAGGTGTGTCCTCATATATGTGTTCCTGTGATGTGTGCCTGATGCGTGGTGGGGATTTTCCCCATTTGAGGCATTTTTAGCATCTAATTGCTTCTTAGTCATTTTTCATATGTCATTCATCAGAAATTCTACTTGCTTGTTCTCCACAAAACCAACTGGAAATGTAAATGAAAGGTAGTGAGGCAGATACTGTAAAAAATAGGGACAAGGACAGAAAACATAGAAAGAAAGAAATTGAACATGGAGTAGATGTGCTAAGTGCACAAAACTTATTTAGCTAATCGAGTATCTTGTGTTGGTGTCCTCAGCAGATTTTCTTCGGGAAAATAACTGTATTTGGTCGAGACTCTTTGACAGACCTTGCAGGGTCCAGGGTCAGCCAACAGTGTAGCTGTTAGCTGGCTGGGAGCCAAGGTCACACCTTTCCATCCCAGGCTTTCTGTGGGTTTGGTGCTGTGTTCATGGGATGACCTGCCCCTGTGTCTCTCTGCCAGCTCGGACCTGGGGCCCATTTGTCTTTACATCCATATAATTTTCGTTGAAGGAGTGAATGAATGAGTGAGTGAATGAATGAATGAATGAATAGCAAAAGAGGTAGCATTTTGTTGCCTCGCGTTTGTAATTTATCTTACTGTTCAAGTCTCCTACCCACCCGGCCCTTGCAGATGTTCCCCCTGCTTCTGCCCACTGTGCTCCCTGGGAGCACAGTGGCCGGGGACACGGCTAGCTCTTGGCTCTTCTCTGTCTCTCCTGCCACAGCCGGTCTGTTCCTGGCCACTCGCCTGTGGGAACCTGCTTCCTTTCCTTTCAGTTGGAAAGCAATCTAATGGACGATTTCACACTAATGTGTTGGTGCCTGCCAGGAGCTGAGGTTGTTATGTGCATTTTAACAAGGACAAGTAAAGAAATTGATTTCTAATTATAGGATTTAAGGCATCATAAAATAACATATTTAGGAACAGGGGTTTCCTAGGAGCCTATTTTGCCTCTGTGAACTCCCACCCAGCTGCAGGTAGGAAGGAAAATTCCATGGGGTGTAGCTCCTTACAGGCCTGGGATGAGATGGCAGCCTTGGCTTGGCAGGGGCTCCCTGAGCCTCCTCCCTAGGAGGGGTCCCTTCTCACCATCCAGCCAGCTGGGTGACTTGTCTCGAGGTTGTCAGTGTTGGGGATGAAAGGACACAGCACACGCGATGCCTTTCATGCTGGCACATAGTAAGTCTCATTCGAGGTTTATTAATTTGCCTTTAAAATATGTCAAAAATGTTTAAAGTAACAAGTAAAACGCTGAATGTTGTCTTCAGTGACAATTTGCTAACACAGTCTATTCTCTAGCAGGAGGTGATTAGGGCTGGTGTTAATCTTTTGTTCTTTTTCTATAAAACTCTGCCATGCAGAAAGTCTGCATTAAATTTCCAAGCCAGTGCGGCCACTTGCTAACCTTTAGTAGAAAACAAGCCGATGCCCCTGGGCTGTATTGTCATCTTTTGGTTTTACAAGACCTCAGAACTATACATTTAAAATTCTTATATCCCATGAGTCATTTATTTTTCTGGTTGGGAGGAACTGCAGAGATGCTCAGAAATAAGACTTTTTCATGTACTTCAACAAATCCTAACTAGCGACTTAAAAGAAAGAAAAGAAAAGAAAAGAAAAAAGTGCAGTTCTTGTACCGTGACAGAGAGATTGAAATGTTCATTTGAACAACTGAAACCTGTGAGCAAAATGTCCACGTGAGGAAACATGGTGGTCCCTCAGACGGACATGGTCAAGCTTCAGGGAGCGCCAGGAAGCCCCTAGGGGGGTAGCCTAGGGTCTGGGGTGGGGGTGCTCTCTGGCCACGTGGTTGCTTTGAATCACAAGGCGGGGATCTGACCCACCTGGAATCCGTCCAGGCCTGAGTCGCGTTCCTCGTGCCCTCCAGTGCTCATACATCGCCACGTGGACCTACCGCAGACCCTCCCTTCGTGTGCATCTTCTGAGCCGTCTCTGATGTGCTGTCTAGGACCTGTTCGCCGGCTTCTAGCTCCTTCTTTCATTGAAACTAGTGGCATTGCCTAGCCTGACAGTTTGTCAGGTTGTGTTTTTAATCTCTGAACCCGGCTCTCCTTCTTCCCACTTTATCGGTGCTGTTCAGTCAAGCAGTCTTTTAGCTTATTTTTATCTTGTTTGGTTCCTTTACCTTTTATCTGCACTTCAATGAAGGACAGGAAGTGAGTCGTGGGGAGGGAGCTCGTGAAGATGGCTGATTTCCTTAGCTGGGCAGCCGCGCTGCTTCTGGTAGATTCTCGTAGGATCCAGACTGTCGAGAAATGCCAGCCTGAGGAAGTCTTTCCCTACCTCCTCCCACCTCCTCCTGCCTCCTCCCACCCTTGTGGTGCTGTGCTGGGCCGTCTCAACAAGATTCCACAGCCCGGGGGTGGGGGGTGGGTGGGGGGATTGTCTCTGTTCTGGAGCTGGAAGTCTCAGACCATGGTGTCCATACCATCAGCTCCTTCGGAGCCTGCGAGGGGGAGTCTGCTCCAGGCCTCTCTCCTCACTTCTGGTGGTTTCTGGCAATCTTTGGCATTCCCTGGTTTGTGCATACTTTCCGGTGACCTCTGCCTTCACCTTCACATGACGTTCTCCCTGTGCACATGTCTGTGTCCCCAGGCATGGTCCTGTTGGATGGGGGCCCGCCCCACTCTGGTGTGACCTCATCTTAATTGATGACCTCTGCAATGACCCTCCTTCCAAATGAGGTCACACGCTGAGGTGCTGGGGGTCAGGACTGCAATATATGAATTTCGGTGGGGGGGGTTGCACACAATTCAAGCATAGCGTCATCTGGAGACATTCCAACTTTTTAGAGAAACGCCATGCCCACGACTTTCTTTGCCTTCTGCCTTTGAAAGGATGGCAGCACCGGGCGTTCCCTAAGTGTGTGGGGCACAGCTTAGGGTGCGCGCTGCCTTGGTCTCGGCTCATGGCTACTGTTTGCCCCTGTTTCTGGTCTGCGTGGAGCTGCCCAACACCGTAGTTTGGGGCCCCCGCCATGACTGCCCTTTCTCCTGTGTGTCTCCGGCAGAGCTGCGAGGGAGGCAGTCACCCTCGGGAACTTTAGCCTCTAGAGTCTGTGCTTCTCCTGCCCCCCGGCCTCACTGGCACCGCGGGCCCTGCGGGCTTCCCCGCGGCTGGTTCTCCGCTCCCTGGACCTTCTTGCTGCCCACTTGTGATTGCGATTTTCTTTATTTTAAAAACTTAAAGTATTTATGATTGGGGTAAAATATAACGTGATATTAGCTTCAGGTGTACAACCGAATGACTTGATATGCATATTGAGAAATGATGACCTCAGTAAGCCTCGTTAGCAACTGTCTCCATACACCGCCATGAAATTTTATTTGTTCTTTGATGGAAACGCTGAGGTTGTACTCTTTTAGCAAGGGCTTGATTATTTTTGAGATCTTTGTCTCAGGTCACTTTAAATACTTCCTTGGTCATCAGGGGGTGGACATTTTATTTTGCATTTAAATGGGACACTAAGAGCTTTTAGTAAAGTTCTCTATTGAGCCCATACATAGTCTAGGCACAGCTGGGAATATGCGAAGCTACTACTCTTACTGCTTCTAATTAGCTGGAGTAATAGTAGTGCTCCCGCAGTTGGCTCAGGGCAATTCTGGCTGTTTAATTTTTAGCCTATTTTAAACATCATAAGAGCAAGTTATTGTCTTGTGCTTTGGAAACCCTGGGGAGAGGTCTGACTGAGCAGGAGCTGTGGATTTGGACATCTGCACATAAGAGATGTTTGGAAATTGCAGGTAGGGGGGATTAGCCGGGGATGGTGAGCCCAGGGGAAACAACCACATTTTAAAAGACCAGCAGAGACAAAAGGACCCCTGCGTAGGATCCCTGTGGAGGAAGGTCAGACAGGAGAGAGGATAGGCAAGCACATGCCGGGTCACAGAAGGCCGGCGTTTCCAGAAGGGTGTAGCATCCAGTGCTCAAGGTCAAGAACATGCATGACTTGCCGTGTTGAATGGTAGAGGTGGTTCCTGGGGGCGTTGAGGCACACGTGAGAAGTGGGGGAGAGTCGGGAGCAGTGGATTCCTTCCAGAATTTTGACGAATAGAGAAGAAAAGGGGATTAGCCCACAAGCACCAGAGGGCCCAAAATTGGTTTTCAGGGATGGGAGAGATCCTATCTGGAGCTGAGGAGTTTTGTGTTTTTGTATCCCATGGATTGTTGGCCCCGGTGTCACGGGACATGTTTCTCTGCTCTCTGTAGGGCTGTCGGTTGGTAGGTAGACGTGGAGGCTTGAGCCGGGTCAGACTGGGTGATTCTGGCTGGGCTACTCCTCTCAAGGTGGCTTCGTGGAGACATGAATGGGTTTTTGGTGTGTGTGTGTGTGTGTGTGTGTGTTTTGTGAATTTACAGACAATGATGATCGTTGTCTGGAACAACTAATTCATTTAGGCATTACACATATGATCTCAAACACATTTCTCAGTATGAGAGGTTTTGTAGATGTAAAATATCCCCCTTCCCCAGATCAGTGGGGACACACCACATATTGCAAAGTGAAATTACAAGTACGG
This sequence comes from Mellivora capensis, assembly GCA_004024625.1. NCBI lineage: Eukaryota > Metazoa > Chordata > Mammalia > Carnivora > Mustelidae > Mellivora > Mellivora capensis. Next base: position 9,803 of record PISX010034555.1, read on the forward strand.
TTTTTATTTACAATAGTAGAGCTTGACTTCTCTGCTCTACGCCAAGCACTGCTCTAGGTCCTAAGTGCAGAGTGGTGTGCGGTGTGTAAAGGTCTGTACAGAGGCCTGGGTCTATAAGGCTTTTAGGACGTGGACTCAGGGTTTTGTGAAGTTGAGTGATAATGCGAGGCTGCTCCTATGGCACGCGGGGCCACCAGCTGTGAGAACAGTGAAGGAGGACAGATCTGTGGCTGGGGGTGTGATGGTGGCCTGGGGCAGTGGCGGGAGGCACAGGTGCACCTGGGAATGTTTGGGGTCCCCAGGGATTCAGCAGTGCTCAGAAAACACTGATGAAGCACTGAGATAATTTTTTAAAATGATCTGTTACTGTGTCAGTATATGTTATCATATACAAAGTACAGAGAATTTTATCATATTATTCTGTAATAAAATCCTGTAAAAACAACACACAAATTTATTAGAACAGACAAAATCCTGCACACTGAGAGCACCCAGTGCTGATGAGGACGGAGGTAACAAGAGGACTAGTTCATCACTGGTGCACCTGGAAAACGGGGTAGCCGCTGCAGAGTGCAGTTTGCCAGTTTCTTGCACAATTAAATATGCACAGACCATACATACATACATACATACATACATACCAGCAGTCATACTTCTTGATATATGCCCAGAGGAATGAAAACCTCGTGTTCACACAAAATCCTGCTTGTGAATGAGTTTCACTCATAATTGCCAGAACCTGGAAGCAACTAAGATGTCCTTCAGTAGGTGCAGGTCCATCCAGACCATGGACTACTATTCAACACTCAAAAGAAACGAGCTCTTAAACCATGAAAACACATGGAGGAACCTTGAATGCTCATGACCAAGGGCAAGAAGCCGATCTGAAAGGGCTACGTGCCGTATGATTCCAGCTCTCTGACATTCTGGGAAAGACAGGAGTATGGAGGGGTGAGAGGATCAGTGGTTGCCAAGGGTTGAGGAAGGGAGAGCATAGGCAGAGCAGAGAGGATTTCTAGAGCAGCAGAAAGGCTTCATATGACATCATGGCGGCTATGTGTCCTGGTACATTTGCCCAGATTCACAGAATGTACAATAGCAGAAGTGAACTCTAAATTCTGGACTTTGGGTGATTTTAATGTTACAAGATAGTTTTCCTACTTGGTATAAAATGTATCATCTGATGGGGGATCTTGATAATGGGGAGGGAGGAAGTATGTGGGAGGGAGGAAGTATGTGGGAAATCTCTGTACCTTCCTCTCAATTTTGCTAAAAACATTAAGACTGCTCCTAAAAAGTATTTTTTATTTTTTTTATAATTTTTAAAAAGATTTTATTTATTTATTTGACAGAGAGGGAGAGATGACAAGTAGGCAGAGAGGCAAGCAAAGGGGGAGGGGAAAGCAGGCTCCCTGCCGAGCAGAGAGCCCGATGCCAGGCTCGATGCCAGGCTTGATCCCAGGACCCTGAGATCATGACCTGAGCCGAAGGCAGAGGCTTAACCCACTGAGCCACCCAGGCGCCCCTAAAAAATATTAAAAACAAAAACAAAAACACAGTCTATTCTATGTTTATGCTGAGAATTAATATATCACGAAACAGAAATATAAAATCAACTGGTTTATTATTTTTGTTTCTATTTTTAGGGTTCTAATCAAACTTTTTCTTCCCTGTCAATTATTGATCCCTATTTTAAGTAACTGCACTTTCCAGTTCCAAGCACATCAGGATGCCGGGGTTCTCTTGTGTGTGTGTGGGGGGGTTTCAGGGTCATTTCCTGTCCCCTGACATGTGTTGTGCGTGAGGATCAGGTGACATGAGCAGGCAGCAAGCAACATGAGAGACAAGGCAGGCTCTGCAGACCTGCTCTGGGTCTCGAGTTTTATCTGACGCCATCCAGCACTTCTGTTCATCTGGAAAGGCTAATTGGGGGCTACTCTGTGCCTCAGAACCACCTGCCTCTGCGTGGGGGCCTGCTTCTGTCAGTCCCGTGCATGTCTGTGGACAGGTGGTCTGGGTCCTTATGCAGAGCCTGGGCTGCGGAACCTTCCAGGCTCCATGGAGGACAGCTCCCTCTGAGAGCCTGAGGCCGGGCTGCTCGGCACTGGAGAGCACCTTCACGGCCTTGTGCAGCTGTCCTTTGAACCAGGGCAGGCACTCCTCAGACAAGATGCCCCTTTATACCCAAGCCAGCATCACTCGGGCCGCTTCCTGAGACCAGCTTTTGGTTACAGGGGCCCATCAAGCCCCTGAGGTGTGCGGGTGTGCGAGGGCAGCCCCACCCTGGAAGATAACAGAACAGCAGGTGTGTGGCGCTGGAGACAAACCTGGGGACAGATGGGGCTCGCTTGCCACTGATTTCCGAGGGTCGAGCACGGCTCACACCAACACTTGTTTCTTGGTCTTTTTCTCCTTTCTTGTATCTTCTTATAGTTTCCCAGTCCAGTGTATGTCTCTCTCATTTAGCCTTTTATTTATATCTTCTCTCATTTTTTCCTCTTTTCTTAAATCTTCTTTTCCCTGTCTTAATTTTATTTTAGTTTCTCCTTTGTTTTCTTTAGGTTTTTATTTTCTTATTTGTTCCATGTCTTATGAATTTTCTCCCTTTCCTTCTTTTTTATTTCCCTGTTCTTCTGTTGACTTCATTTTAGAGATAAGATGCTTCCTGTGTGCTTGTTATGTGGGTAAAGTGTTAACTTTGATAAATAGTTGTACGATTACAAATTGAAAAACTGGATTTCTGTGGTTTTCTCTCTTTTTTTTTTTTAATTTATTTATTTGTCAGAGAGAGGGAGAGAGAGCGAGCGAGCACAGGCAGACAGAGTGGCAGGAAGAGGCAGAGGGAGAAGCAGGCTCCCTGCTGAGCAAGGAGCCCGATGTGGGACTCGATCCCAGGACGCTGGGATCATGACCTGAGCTGAAGGCAGCCGCTTAACCAACTGAGCCACCCAGGCGTCCCTGTGGTTTTCTCTTTTCAACAACATTTTGACCAATGGAACCATGTGTTGAAGAAAAGAAGCAGTTTTTAGTGGGGACGAAACTATTACAGACACAGTGTTCTAGTTTAATATAGGCTGCCGATCTCACTGTGTTTTAGACTCAATTTCTTCTTCTCTCAAGTGTGGTGTCTACTCTCTTCTCCTCCCTGTCTACTCTTTTTTTCTTTTCTTTTTCAACTGGAAGTCAAGAAAGTGGCCCAGAACTATGTGGTGATTACTGAGTGCTCTCTTCTGGGTATCTCAGCCATGGTGGTAGGAAAGTGGGAAAATATTGAAGGACTTACTTGGTACCCAGGCATTTAAATCACGTGTGGAGCCTTACTCTGTGTACGCCTCGAACAACCCGTGTCTCTGAAAGATAAGTTTATGTAGGTCTTTATCCAAATGAAAATGATCTGTTATCTCTTCCATGGCCATTAAAGTGCTATCAGTGATTGTGTCTGCGCACAATCTTTGAGTCCCCAGCGCAGCATAACTACAGAACAGTCTTGTGAAATTCAGCTTCTTGGTGAGATCACTACCAAGAAAAGCACCAGGGATTTTGATTACATTTCTTGTTCTATGGTTAACCATGTAAAACTTAAGAGACTATGTGCCAACAAGTATATCCTCTTTTCTGTTTATTTACTCACCTCTTCCAAAGATGTTTTCCTTACAAAAATGTGTCATAAAGATGTTATTTACAGTTGATGAAACTGTGTTAAATAACATCAATGACACTTTAAAAAAATTTTTTTTTAATTTTTTATAAACATATAATGTATTTTTATCCCCAGGGGTACATGTCTGTGAATCACCAGGTTTACACACTTCACAGAACTCACCATAGCACATACCCTCCCCAATGTCCATTACCCCACCCCCCCTGCCTCCCCCCTCCCCCCAGCAACCCTCAGTTTGTTTTGTGAGATTAAGAGTCACTTATGGTTTGTCTCCCTCCTGATCCCATCTTGTTTCTTTTCTTCTTTTCCTACCCCCCCAACCCCCCATGTTGCATCTCCACTTCCTCATATCAGGGAGATCATATGATAGTTGTCTTTCTCCGATTGACTTATTTCACTAAGCATGATACCCTCTAGTTCCATCCA
>PISX010034556.1:0-13870 GCA_004024625.1 Mellivora capensis
AGATGTTACATAGTAGTATCCTGTGCAGAGGTCTGCTATGCTGATTGTCCAGTTATCCATACTGTAGCTCCCTTCCTGGGAGATGGTAGATGAGACTCCAGCAGTTTCCTATTGACACAGTTGGTTGGAACAATAAAAAAACTCCATACATGCATAGCACAATCTAAGTAGGGTTGGATTTGAGAAGATCTTATGAAGCCTGGAATTATCTCTCATCATGTCTAGAGTCAGCTGTGATTTTTTTTTTTTGGATTTTATCCATTTGACAGACAGAGATCACAATTAGGTATTGAGGCAGGCAGAGAGAGAGGAAGGGAAGCAGGTTCCCTGCTGAGCAGAGAGCCCAATGTGGGGCTCGATCCCAGCACCATGGGATCCTGACCTGAGCCAAGGGCAGAGGCTTTAACCCACTGAGCCACCCAGGCGCCCCTCAGCTGTAATTTTTTAAAAAAAATGTTGTGCCTATGGTTCTTGGGCTTCTGGATTAATGACTTGGGAGTATGCAGGAAGATGAGCCATTTCCTTTCTTCTGCAAGGTGAGAGATATTTCTATCCCCAAAGAGCTCTTTTATCTTGAATAGCAAAGTCATACCACCTGAAACTCCTCTTCCAGCCTCATTTGGAGTAGTAGATCATCTTTAAATTGCAGATATCTTGGAGGCACTTAAAGGGTTAATAATACTCTAGTGGAAACATCCTTCAGGTTACTTTTCCCCCTAACATTGAATAAAATCCATCCACTCCAAGAAAAGTTAAAGACCAGATTCTGAGGATCTTAAAAGTTAAGAATCCTTTATATTGGTTGTGTTAGGCAATGCTGCTCATTCCTGCACTTCTGCAAGAATGAAAAAAAATACTGTTTAAGGAAAACCAGTCAACAAGTTGTTTGGGTATGGTTTCGATCCTTAAGAAATAATAGACAAGCACAGTCTCAGACCCATGAGTTGGGGGATATTACCTATTATCTGTTTTGTCACAAACCTACCATTTGATCATGCATAACTCATTTTATGTTCCTTAGTTTCTGCTTATTAATTCTAAAATGGGAGTGTTAAAAAAAGGGGGCAGAAACAGACCCATATATACGGAGACCAAATTGGTGATTGTCAAAGGGAAGAGAAATGGAGGGATGGTTAAAATGGGGGATGGGCAGTGGGAGGTCGAGTCTTCCAAGTATAGAATGAATAAATCATGGGGATGAAAGGTATAGCATAAGGAACATAGTCAACAGTATTGTAATATGTTATATGGTGACAGGTCATGACTACACTCGTGGTGAGCAGAGAACAATGAGGAGCTTAAAATCACTATATCGTACACTTGAAACTACTGTAACATTGTGTGTAAAGTACAGTTCATTTAAAAAATCCTGTCATTACTGTGAAAATTATAACACTTTTCACAAGAAAAAATAGACACTGATAAAACAATAAAATTAGGGTGTTGTGTTAAGCTTTTGTAGGCTTGTATATATGCATTTATTATTTTATTGAGATTAGAAATGACTGACATACAAAATTTGATTACTTTCAGGTGTACAACATCCTGTGAAGTGATCATCACAATAAAACAAGTTAACATACATCACCACATATAGTCACACATTTTTTCTTGTGATGAGAATTCTTAAAATCCTCTTAGCCACTTTCAAATGTGCAATACATTCTTTTTTTTTTTAAGATTTTATTTATTTAATTGTCAGAGAGAGAGTGAGCAAACACAGGCAGACAGAGTAGCAGGCAGAGGCAGAGGGAGAAGCAGGCTCCCTGCCGAGCAAGGAGCCCGATGCGGGACTCGATCCCAGGACGCTGGGATCATGACCTGAGCTGAAGGCAGCCGCTTAACCAACTGAGCCACCCAGGCGTCCCTCAAATGTGCAATACATTCTTAACTAGAGTTACAAAAATTATTAACTATAGTCACTGTGTTCCCCACAACAAGATATCACCTCAGATTTAATAGAATGGCTATTATTTTTCTAAAAAGGCCACAAATAACAAGTGATGGCAAGGATATGGAGAAATGTTAGTCTATTTTGACATTCCTTCTAGTCCAGATTAAGAATGAAAGAAATCAATCATCACAATCATAAAACCATTGGCACTTGAAGTTAGAACAGACCTCAGCAATGACTTCTCCTCCTGTCCAGTTCAGGAATTCTTCTTTAGCATCCTTGGTTCAATAATCTGTAGCTGAAGACTAACTCTGAGAAGAAGCTCTTCATCTTATAAAGCAGATTCTTCTAAGATACAGGTGGAAGAACTCCACGGTTGACTGTTGGAGTTCTAGGGTTTCTGCATTCTGAGTTTGAATCCCAGCTTACTAGGTGAGTGATCTTTTTCTATGTAATTTTTTTTCTAATCAGTTCTTTTCACTATTTCACTGTGACTAGCACAGTAAATACTTGTGAAATCTGTGAGGGAATGAATGAATGAATGAGTGAATGAATGAATAATGCTTTACCCTTTCTGCCATTCTCTGCAGAGCATTTCCCACCTGCGTTTGCTCTCTGTGCTATTCTCTTTGAATCATGCCCCCACCTGTGTTTAACATGGACTCAGCCCCTCAACCCCCAACCTGTAGAGCAGTGTCTCCAGAAGCTGTTGTCTGTTGTCTCCTCACATTGCTCATGCTTGGGAGGTGCTTTCTGTGATTTTGTGTTCTGTGGAACACTCCGTATCACAGTGACTTCTAGTAACTGCCTAGAAATATGTCTAAACCTTTCAAGTTTAAATTCTTCAATATTGTTTTAGTATTTCAGTGTTGTCTTCCCATCCCGCCCTCTGAGTCTTTAGATTTTGAAATTCTACCCCAGCTAAAGTCTACAGAAGTCTTGGAGCACTTTGCATCTATCACCCTAATTCTCACTGTCACTTTAGGTTGCAGACATAAGAAAACAGAGATTCCAGGGGGGTGGTCAGCAGCTCAGCCCTGCAGCTGAGATGGTAGAATCTGATTTCAGAGAGGCCTGTTTCTGCCAAAGCGGGTCCTTTTCCACCCTGCTGTGCATCACCACCTGGCCCAGTTTGGGCCACCTTCTGCCTTCGTGTATCTGAAAGACAAAAACACTGACTGATGAAATGCCTTGACATTGATTACCCTCTCATAAGATGTATGGACAATCCTGTTACATCTTCTTGCCCTTGTTGTGCCATGAGGATTTTCAAATGACTCCATAATGAAGGAGCTGCGTGCAGTGGTGGGAGCTGTCATGTGCACACATGGATTGGCACTTGGCAATGCCTAATTATACGTACCTTGCTTCCCCAATATTGTTCAAATCCCCTCCGGCTATTTTCATCTTCTGTTCTCTTATTTTCACTGCACTAATGCAATTCTGCATCTTCTTCATCTCCAAAGCAAGTCAAGCATTGCCAGTGGCCTGGCCTGCATTTCTAGGTTTTCAATATCATCTCTTTATGTCTTATTTGATAGCACTTTTCCTCTTGCTACAGCTTTCCTGGAGAACCCTTTATAGATTTTGAATATTCTCATCTTTGGTTTGTCTGCTAGTGTCAAAATGATGTTATCTCCAGAAGGCACCTAGGCTTATTAACTAACCTCCGATAGCATCTCTTTTTCACATCATTTCAACTTGTCTTCTCTCTGATTTATTTATTTTCTTTTGAGAGGCTCTACAGAGCACACACGAAAATAAAGGACTGTGTGGGCAGACTTGCCTTATGCTCCTTGTCACATTAGTTTATGTCTTCCCCCACCCATTGAGCATTAGAACGTGGGTCACTTTGATATATAACATCCTCACTTATTTTCGCAGATTATGTGGCAAACACTATTTTGGGCCCAGATTTATAGGAAGAATTATTGTAGTTGAACACCAATGCCATATTTTTGAATTAACTAATAATTTCCCCACCTCTCTATTTTTTGGCCTGTTTCAGATCTCCTCTGAAATTCACAGTCAGCTATTTTTGGATGTCTGACCCATCATTTGCCCCGTGTGTCATGCCTTCTGCTAAGCTTGCCAACCTTTGCAACAAGATGTCTATGTAAGTCTTCTGCTTGGTACTCAGTTATGCTCCTGTTTTCTGGGTTCTAATGCCTTTCTTCTCTCCTTTGTAATTGTTGTTGATAGTTTTCCTTGTGCTGACCTTTTGCCCTTGTATTCATATACCTTAATCCAAAAGCTTTTTAGAATTTTGTAGTGTCTTGTGTTTCTTTTTTTAAGGTTAATTTTTATTTTTTTCTGTATATTAATTTTTTAAAATTTTCAGCGTAACAGTATTCATTGTTTTTGCACCACACTCAGTGCTCCATGCATTACGTGCCCTCCTTAATACCCACCACCTGGCTCCCCTAACCTCCAACCCCCTGCCCCTTCAAAACCCTCAGGTTGTTTTTCAGAGTCCATAGTCTCCCATGGTTCACCTCCCTCTCAATTTCCCTCGTTTAAAGAGCTGAAAGACTCAGCAGACAACCATCAAACGTCAAACCCAGGAGAAACATCAAATTCTACCTTAATCAGTCTGTGAGACTTTTGAGTTAATATGTTTGCCATAAAATAATTTTTAACTTCTCTTGGGGAAGGTATGTGCTATGGTGAGTGCTGTGAAGTGTGTTAACCCGGTGATTCACAGACCTGTTTCCCCGGGGGTAATAATACATTATATGTTAATAAAAAATAAAAAATAAAAAAAATAAAATTTAACTTCTTGATTAATTCCTTGGCATTGGCAAACATCTGTTTTATGTGACATATCATTTTCTTTCTTAAAGAATTCTCTTTTTGTGCCTTCTTATTGTTTATCACTAATATGTGAAAAATCAACCCTAATTTCCTCTTCTTTGCGTATTCCATGTTTCCTGTGTGACTTTTTATTCTTTTCTGACATTTTCTTTATACTTCCTACCTTAATGGTATAGACAGATTTTCTCACCTGTATTCAGATTTTTGCTATGTTAGCTTTAACTTATTTTCTCTCCTTTGCTGTTCTGTTTTTACACTCTCTATCAAATATTTCTGAAGTCTTGTAGAATATTGCTTTCTTCTTGAAAACCTTCTCTTTACTCAGCCCCTTTTAAGATCATTCTTCATATCACTTTTAACTTTTTCACGCACTCTCTGACATCTTAAAAGGGCCATCCTACCTTCACTCTCTTAATCAAGCCTCCTAGAAGTTCTTCCTGCTCTAGCAACCCATCCTGTGTTTACCATTATATGTTAATTTTTCTCGCTCTAAAACTACCCTACAAAAACCTTTATAGACTTTATTCAAAGGAAAATTAGTCTTCTATTGATTATAAGAAAAAGAAAAAGACTGAAGAAGAGAGGTAGGTGCCCCATGAAATCTCCCTGGAATGGTTCTGCCTGCAAGGTTGTGGCCCATTCAGATACTCACGCACTTTTTACTACAAGTGGGGCTTTGGAGCGTGAGTCGGACATTACCTTTTTGGAAAGATCTGTAAGAGAAGAAGAGGGTCTGCAGCTGTTCATATCTTCTGCCCATTTTTTGATATTATTATCTGTTTTGCATGTGTTGAGTTTGAGAAGTTCTTTATAGATCCTGGATATCAACCTTTTGTCTGTACTGTCATTTAAAAATATCTTCTCCCATTCTGTGGGTTGCCTCTTTGTTTTGTTGACTGTCTCCTTTGCTGTGCAGAAGCTGTGGATCTTGATGAAGTCCCAAAAGTTCATTTTTGCTTTTGTTTCCTTTGAGTTTGGAGACATATCTTGAAAGAAGTTGCTGTGGCTGATATCAAAGAGGTTACTGCCTATGTTCCCCTCTAGGATTCTGATGGATTCCTGTCTCACATTGAGGTCCTTTATCCATTTCGAGTTTATCTTTGTGTACGGTGTAAGAGAATGTTTGAGTTTCATTCTTCTACATATAGCTGTCCAATTTTCCCAGCACCATTTATTGAAGAGACTGTCTGTTTACCACTGTATATTTTCTCCTGCTTTGTCGAAGATTATTTGACCATAGAGGTGAAGGTCCATATCGGGGCTCTCTACTCTGTTCCATTGGTCTAGTCTGTTTTGATGCTAGTACCATGCTGTCTTGGTGACCACAGCTTTGTAGTAAAGCTTGATATCAGGTAATGAGATGCCACCAGTTTTATTTTTGTTTTTCAACATTTCCTTAGCGATTCGGGGTCTCTTCTGAATCCATACAAATTTTAGGATTATTTGCTGCAGCTCTTTGAAACATACTGGTGGAATTTTGATGGGAAGGGCATTAAAAGTATAGATTGCTCTAGGTAGTATAGACATTTTAACAATGTTTATTCTTCCAATCCAAGAACATGGGATGGTCTTCCATCTTTTTACATCTTCTTCGATTTCTTTCATGAGTGTTTTGTAGTTCCTCGAGTACAGATCCTTTACCTCTTTGGTTAGGTTTATCCCCAGGTATCTTATGGTTCTTGGTGCTATAGCAAATGGAATCGATTCTCTAATTTCCCTTCATGTATTTTCATTGTTAGTGTATAAGAAAGCCACTGATTTCTGTACATTGACTTTGTATCCTGCCACATTACTGAATTGCTGTATGAGTTCTAGTAGTTTGGGGGTGGAATCTTTTGGGTTTTCTATATAAGGTATCATGTCATCTGTGAAGAGAGAGAGTTTGACTTCTTCCTTGCCAATTTGGATACTTTTATTTCTCTTTGTTGTCTGATTGCTGTTGCTAGGTCTTCTAATACTATGTTGAACAAGAGTGGTGAGCGTGGGCATCCTTGTCGTGTTCCTGATCTCAATGGGAAGGCTGTGAGCTTCTTCCCATTGAGGATGATGTTTGCTGTGCATCTTTCATAGATAGATTTTATGAAGTTCAGCAATGTTCCCTCTATCCCGATACTTTGAAGCGTTTTAATCAGGAACGGATGCTGGATTTTGTCAAATGCTTTTTCTGCATCAATTGAGAGGACCATGTGGTTCTTCTCTCTTCTCTTATTGATTTGTTCTATCACATTGATTGACTTGCGAAAGTTGAACCACCTTGTAAACCAGGGATGAATCCAACCTGGTTATGGTGGATGATCTTTGTAATGTGCTGTTGGATCCTGTTTGGTAGGATCTTGTTGAGAATCTTAGCATCCATATTCATCAGTGATATTGGTCTGAAATTCTCCTTTTTGGTGTGGTCTTTGCCTAGTTTGGGGATCAGGGTAATGCTGGCTTCATAAAAAGAGTCTGGAAGTTTTCCTTCTGCTTCAATTTTTTGAAACAGCTTCAGGAGAATAGGTGTTATTTCTTCTTTGAAAGTTTGGTAAAATTCCCCAGGGAATCCATCAGGTCCTGGGCTCTTGTTTTTTGGGAGGTTTTTGATCACTGCTTCAATCTCGTTATTAGATATTGGTCTATTCAGGTTGTCAATTTCTTCCTGGTTCAATTTGGGGAGTTTATATTTTTCTAGGAATGCATCCATTTCCTCTAGGTTGCTTAACTTACTGGCATATAACTGTTGATAATGCTTCTGATATTTGTTTCTACTTCCTTGGTGTTAGTTGTGATCTCTCCCTTTTCATTCAAAATTTTATTAATTTGAGCTTTCTCTCTTTTCTTTTGGATTAGTGTGGCCAATGGCTTATTGATCTTATTGATTCATTCAAAAAACCAGCTTCTAGTTTCATTGATACATTCTATTGTATCTCTAGTTTCTACCTCATTCATCTCTGCTTTAACCTTGATTATTTTCCTTCTTGTGCGTGGAGTTGGTTTACTTTGTTGTTGATTCTCCAGTTCTTTAAGGTGTAGAGATTACTCCCTGCATATTCTCAGATCACAATGCTTTGAAACTGGAGCTCAACCACAAGGAAAAGTTTGGAAGGAATTCAATCACCTGGAAGCTAAAGACCACCTTGCTTAAGAATGCTTGGATCAACCAAGAGATCAAAGAAGAACTTACGAGACCGACGCCTCACCACTTGGCAACCGTGCCTGCTCAAAGAAGAACTTAAACAATTCATGGAAACCAATGAGAATGAAGACACGTCGGTCTAAAACCTATGGGATACAGCAAAGACAGTCCTAAGGGGGAAATACGTAGCCATCCAAGCCTCCCTCAAAAAAATTGAAAAATCCAGAATACAACAACTGCCTCTACACCTTAAAGAGTTTGAGGAGTTCTTTACCGATCTTGGATAACAGCCCTTTGTTCGTAGTGTCATTTAAAAATGTCATCTCCCATTCTGTGGGTTGCCTCTTTGTTTTGTTGACTGTTTCCTTTGCTGTGCAGAAGATTTTGATCTTGATGAAGTCCTAAAGGCTCATTATCGCTTTTTTTTCCTTTGCCCTTGGAGACATGTCTTGAAAGAAGTAGCTGTGGATCATGTCAAAGAGGTCACTGCCTATATTCTCCTCTAGGATTTTGATAGATTCTTGCCTCATATTGAGGTCTTTTATTCATTTCGAGTATAGCTTTGTGTTTGGTGTAACAGGATGGTCAAGCTTCACTCTTCTATATACAGCTGTCCAATTTTCCCAGCACCACTTATTGAAGAGACTGTCTTTTTTCCATTGGATATTTTTTCCTGCTTTTTTTTGAACATTATTTGACCATAGAGTTGAGGGTCCATATCTGGGCTCTCTCCTCTGTTCCACTGGTATATGTGTCTGTTTTTATGCCAGTACCATGCTCTTGGTGATCACAGCTTTGTAGTAAAGTTTGAAATCAGGCAACGTGATGCCCCCAGTTTTGTTTTTCTTTTTGAACATTTCCTTAGCAATTTTGGGTCTTTTCTGGTTCCATACACATTTTAGGATTGTTTGTTCCAGCACTTTGAAAAATGCTGGTGGAGTTTTGACTGGGATGGAATTGAAAGTATAGATTGCTCTGTGCAGTATGGACATTTTAACAATGTTTATTCTTCCAATCCATGAGCATGGGAATGCTTTTCCACCTTTTTGTGTCTTTTTCAATTTCTTTCATGAGTGTTCTTTAGTTCCCCAACTACAGATCTTTACCTCTTTGGTTAGGTTTATTGCAAGGTATTTTGAGGTTCTTGGTGCTATAGGAAATGGAATCAATTTTCTAATTTCCCTTTCTATATTTTCATGGTTAGTGTATAAGAAAGCAATGGATTTCTGTGCATTGATTTTGTATCCTGCAACATTACTGAATTGCTGTATGAGTTCTAGTATTGTGGGGATGGATTCTTTTGGGTTTTCCATATAAAGTATCAAGTCATCTGCAAAGAGAGACAGTTTGACTTCTTTCCCAGTTTGTGTACATTTTATTTCTTTTTGTTGTCTGATTGCTGTTTCTAGGACGTCTAGTACTATGTTGAACAATGGTGGCGAGAGTGGGCATCCTTCTCGTGTTCCTGACCTCAAAGGGAAGGCTGTCTGCTTTTCTCCACTGAAAATAATATTCACTGTGGTTTGTTCATTGATAGATGTGATGAAGTTGAGGAATAGTCCCTCTATCCCTACACGTTGAAGCGTTTTTATCAGGAACAGATGCTGTATTTGTCAAATGCTTTTTCTGCATCAATTGAGAGGAACGTGTGGTTCTCTCTTCTCTCATTGATTTGTTCTATCACATTGATTAATTTGTGAATATTGAACCACTTTGCATCCCAGAGATCAATCCCACCTGGTCATGGCAGTCATCTTTTTATCTTTTTTTTTTAAGATTTTATTTATTTACTCTACAGACGGAGATCACAAGTAGACAGAGAAGCAGTCAGAGAGAGAGAGGAGGAAGCAGGGTCCCCACTGAGCAGAGAGCCTGATGCGGGGCTTGATCCCAGGACCCCAAGATCAGGACCTGAGACGAAGGCAGAGGCTTCAACCCACGGAGCCATCCAGGTGCCCCGGCAATCATCTTTTTAATGTACTTTTGGATCCTATTAGTTAGGATCTTGTTGAGAATATTGGTGTCCATATTCATCAGGGATATTGGTCTGAAATTCTTCCTTTTCATGGGATCTTTACCTGGTTTGAGGACCAGGGTAATGCTGGCTTCATAGGCAGAGACAGGAAGTTTTCATTCTCCTTTGATTTATCTATTTATTTATTTATTTTCCTTCTGTTTTCTGTTTATCTAAAGAACCACTTGAGCTTTGGAATGGGGTCATCACTGTGAAAGCTCCTACAAATGCTAGTATGACAAGTTTTTAACTCATGTTCACAGTACTTCCCCAAAATCCAGTCTTACAGGTAATGCCCAGAGGTCAAGACAAGGATTGTGGGTAACTAGCATCCACGTGGACCCTCTGCCTTCTCTTGAGGGAAGCCTTGTGCTGCTTGGGCCTCAGAGGTTTATTTTACACCAAGTGCTACCTCAATAAAACCGGGGAGAATGTCATCACCACGGAAAAATCTGTTCCCAGGGTTGTAAGTGAACAAAAACCATACTTCACAATCTGTTACTGAGTCAGTAATAACTTCATCTAATGATAAACCTCACCTCTGAGCAGGGTTTAGATCTCCCTCCTGGCATTTGATCAAGCAAGAGAAAAGAAGAGGCACCATCATGGTCTTTGTGTGCTATATGAGGGAACAGAGACTGGAGGACTACGTAGGCACATGGCCAGCATATGAGAAATGGGGCACTGAAGTTTTGGTGCCTTGATTAAGAAGCCCATGCACTTTCTCTCACATCTCCACTGCCTGGAAGGGACTGTAAATTTCTACTCTGAGTTTGGCACCAACTGTGGCTTTAGTCCTTGCTCTAGAGCCTCCTGTGGGGGGCACATACCAGGTACAAGACACCAGGCCCCATCCTTGCTCAGCATTCAAGTACTTTAGCATCCAGTGGGTATTTCCCACACTGGTGCTTCACTGTTTCTCTTTCCCTCACTCCTAAACTCTTTTGATTACAGGCAATTTCAGACTTAATCCTCCCATAGTCTTCAAAGTCTGGAGTTCTGGAGTAGTGCTCCTTGCTGTGGCAGTCAGGCCCTGGGGCAGTCACATCCCACACCCTTGATGGAAGGAGTTGAGGAAAAATCATTCCCAATTTCCCCAATTGGGATCTAACATTTCACCTCAGATAATGTTGCCAGAAGTGGAAAGGCAGTTCCCTTGTGGATAATCTGTCTTCTTCACCTGGGGCAGCCACCGTTTCTGTGTGATTACCAGAAGACACTATCCTACAAAAAAAAAAAAAAAGAAGAAGAAGCAAAAGATGTTCTTCAGGGATTGAGCATTAAGGTGGGCAACTGGCTTCCTTCCAAGGAGGAAGAAAGAATAGGCTGTGTGTTGCAAGGTGGAGGAAGAAAAGCTCAGCGATGGGAGAGGAAAAGCATCATTTAGGTTTCTGTCAAAGTGACCATTTAAAATAGCCTCTTGCTGTCCTCTGTGGACCTTTTGAAGAAACAAACTTGGGTCATCATTTTGAATAAACATAAATATAAAACGAGACAAATTATGGTTTGAATTTTCCTTTTTGATCATGTGCATCTATGAAATATATTGCATTTTAATGGACTTTGTTTGCCCTGTCAGTGTCAGTGTTTCTCTCCACAGAACAAAATCTGAGATAGCTGGATTGATATATGTCATTTTTCACTCCAGAATCTCCTAGAAATCCATAAACCCCAGATCATCATTCCCATGCCATCCACAGGGAGGCTCTAAGGATCACGAGATTTACCTGGTGGACCCCATGGGTGAATGCGGCACTCAGAGCCTAGGGCTGGACCTTATGGAGAAAAAGATTCCTGAGGGCAGAAGGAAGACACCAGGCACATCAGACCATGGTATCAATGAAGGATCTGAGATTTCAAGATCAGAAGCCTCGGTAGAGTATCCTCACTTTCAGATACTGCTGAGCTGGGAAGGAAATATCAGCATGAGTAGCAGAAGACTTAAAGCCAGCAAGATTTTGGTTATCATGTGCATGTGACTTAACCTGTTCTCACCTGCTGGGGAGAGTCTCAGCTGTTTGAGGGACAAGAGTGGAAGGAATTTGCAGAGAACACCTGATGGCTTGTTGGATACAGAGGGACTGGAATGGCTGGGAGATGCTCCCTGATCAGCAAGTATACAGGTTGGGGGCCTGTGCTTGTGAGAGCGTACTGCTGAGTAGTTACTAAGTTCCTCTGACTCAGGCCTGTTTGTAGGGGGCAGCTCAGGACATAGCTTTGGGCCCAGTGCTGACTCAGCAAGTCCTGGGTCAGCCAAACCACAAGCTATGTCAAGTTCCCAGGGGGTGGGGCCTGGGTCTTGAGAGATTGGGGAAGACAGAGCTGTAGGTACAAGGGGAATAGACTGAGAGCTAACTTCTCAGGATTTGAGTAGAGCTCTGGAGGGCGGATGACCTGAGACTTTAAACCTTAGCTTGGTGGCCAGGGCCCTTCACAGTCTACTTCAAAGGAACAGAGACGCTCAGTGCTGGAATGAAACAGCAGGGCACATCAAACCATATGCCTTCATTTCATTTTACTTTATTTATTTTTTTCATGATTTTATGTATTTACTTGACAGAGACAGAGACACAGCTAAAGAGAGAGAGAGCGCAAGCACAAGCAGGGGGAGTGGAAGAGGGAGAAGTAGACTCCACTGAGCAGGAAGCCTGATGTGGGGCTTGATCCCAGGACCCTGGGATCATGACCTGAGCCAAAGGCAGATACTTAACGACTGACCCACCCAGGCACCCCTATACACCTTCATTGTAGAAGAGAGAAGACTTGGCTGCATTCTAATATGTAAGAGGGGATTTGTTGGCTGATATGGTTGTTCTATATCCAATTTTTAAGTACTCTCTACCCCCAATGTGGGGCTCAACCTCATAACTCTGAAATCAAGAGTCATTCACTTTTCTGACTGCATCAGCCAGGTGCTGCTTCATTGAATTTTTTAAGAAAACTTGATACTGTTTCTCATAGTGGCTGCACTCATTTATAATCCTACCAACAGGGCACGTTTACAGTCACACCAATAGAGCACAGCTCCCTTTCCTCCACATTTTGGCCAACCTTCTTGTTTGGTCTTCTGGATCCAAGGCATTCTTACAGATGACACGTGACATCATTTTGGGCTTTGATTTGCATTTCCCTGGTGAACATCTCTTCATGTATTTGTTGGCCCTCTGTGTGTTTTCTTTTGAAAAATATCTACTCTGAACTCTGCTGATCTTGTAACTGCTATCTGTTTTTGTGTTATTGAGTTGTATGAGTTCTTCAGTATTTTGGATATGAGACATTTATCAGTTAGGTGGTTTGCAAATATTGTCTCCTCTTCAGTATGTTGTTTTTTCAATGTGTTGATGACTAGAGATTTCTTTTGCTGCCCAGAAGGCTTTTAGTTTGATGCAGTCCCAGTTGTTTACTTTTCTTTTCTTTTTTTTTTTTAAATTTTTATTTTTTATAAACAAATTTTTATCCCCAGGGATACATGTCTGTGAATCGCCAGGTTTACACACTTCACAGCACTAACCATAGCACATACCCTCCCCAATGTCCATTACCCCACCCCCCTTTCCCCCGCAACCCTCAGTTTGTTTTGTGAGATTAAGAGTCACTTATGGTTTGTCTCCCTCCCAATCCCATCTTGGTTCTTTTCTTCTTTTTCTGTCCCCCTAGTCCCCCATGTTGCATCTCCACTTCCTCATATCAGGGATATCATATGAGAGTTGTCTTTCTCTGATTGACTTATTTCACTAAGCATGATACCCTCTAGTTCCATCCACGTCGTTGCGAATGGCAAGATTTCATTTCTTTTGATGGCTGCATAGTATTCCATTGTGTGTATATACCACCTCTTCTTTATCCATTCATCTGTTGATGGACATCTAGGCTCTTTCCATAGTTTGGCGATTGTAGACATTGCTGCTATAAACATTCGGGTGCACGTGCCCCTTCGGATCACTACGTTTGTATCTTTAGGGTAAATACCCAGTAGTGCAATTGCTGGGTCATAGGGTAGTTCTATTTTCAACTTTTTGAGGAACCTCCATGC
>PISX010034557.1:0-13870 GCA_004024625.1 Mellivora capensis
TTTTTTTTTTTTACTTATTGGAAACTTTTAAATAAGTTTGGTATACCTTGAGTATATGAATCTATTTTTTCAACTGAAGTTTTAAAAGTCTGAAAATTTATCAAGTATTCTTGATAAAAGCTTCACGTTCAAATTGAGATTCTCTGTAAGTGTAAAATACCCACTGGTTTTTGGAAACCTTAGAATATACAAAACGAAGTGTGGTGTTTTCTTAGTAACTTTTTATATTGATTACATTTGGATAATATTTGGGGATATATTTGGTTAAACAAAATATGAAAATTAATTTCACTGTGTATTTTTTATTTTTTTAAGATGTATTTATTTGTTATATATAGAGAAAGCACACGAGTGGGAGGAGTAGGGGGAGAGAGAATCTGAAGTGGACTCCAGGGATGGGGGTGCTGGGTCTCACAACTCCGAGATTGTGACCTGAGCCTAAATCAAGAGTTGGTCACTCAAATGACTCAACCCCCCAGGAACCCCGCTTTTTGCTTTTCTTAATGTTTTTTTAAAATTACAGATGTTGGGGTGCCTGGGTGGCACAGTCAGTTAAGTGTTGGACACTTGATTTTGGCTCAGGTCATGATCTCAAGGTCATGAGATGGAGCCCCACAGAGTCTGCTTCAGATTTTCTCTCCCTATCCCTCTGCCCGTCCCACTTGTGCACTCTCTCTCTAATAAATACATCTTCAGAAATAAAATAAAATTACAGATGTGGTTTGCATTAAATTTCTATTGGGCAATGCTGATCTAGACAACATCTATCTCATCATTTCTTTCTTTCTGGCACTGTCAGTTTCCATGTATCATTCACTATTTCTGAATTATTTTATTCACCTAATATCTGACAGGTTTTTTTTAAGATTTTATTTATTTATTTGTCAGAGAGACAGAGCGAGAGAGATCGAGCTCAGGCAGACAGAGTGGCAGGCAGAGTGGCAGGCAGAGGCAGAGGGAGAAGCAGGCTCCCCGCGGAGCAAGGAGCCCGATGCGGGACTCGATCCCAGGACGCCGGGATCATGACCTGAGCCAAAGGCAGCTGCTTAACCAACTGAGCCACCCAGGCGTCCCTATCTGACAGTTTTTAACCAAACCACTTTTGCAACTTGCTTAGTTGTGTTATTATTGATGAAAATAATAAAATGATTAGAAATCTCAAGATAGGAATGGTTTATGCAATTCTTTTGGAGCAGGGATTTGTAATAACAAACCTCATGTATGAGTGGTTCCTGGGTGGCTCAGTCAGTTAAATGTCAGACTCTTGATTTTGGCTCAGGTCATTATCTCAGGGTCATGAGATCAAGCTCCTCGTGAAGCCCCTTGATGAGGCTTTGCACTCAGCAAGGAGTCTGCTTCTCTTTCTCTCTCTCTCTCCCACTCTGCCCCTCCCTCAACTGGTGTGTGCTCTTTCTAAAACAAATAAATAAATCTTTAAAAAAAAACTTTTTTGAGCATATACACATATGTATAGTTTATATTTTAGAGCATAAATTAACCATCTTTCATTTTAACCTCAGTTATTTAAAATTCTTTAAGAATTTTTTCCTGTGTTTTTAGTTTCTTGGGGAAGTTATTTTGATTTTGCCATTAATTGGAACAAACATCTTGATGATGAAAATGTTAAGTTCATATTATACGAAGACCTGAAAGAGGTGAGATTATGATTATTGATATTCTATAGAAAAATTTCTTATAAAATAAACATAGAGCACTTACTTTTAACATCCAGCTGTGTGAATATTGTATTCAATTAAAAAAAAGAATATTCCAAATATGTGGGACAGTGCTAGGGAAAAAAATACAATGTGTAAGGGCTTAGGTTCTTTATTTAACAGAAACAAAGTAATGCTTAGCAACTTATTACTAAGAGTGGCTGCTTTATTTTCCTGCTGAGATAGCAGGAAATGGCAGAAATAATAGGTAGGTTTAAGAATAAGAATGGCAAAAATAATAGGTAGGTTTCAGTTGAGATTTAACTGAACATGCATTTGGCAGTGAATTGGATCTTTCCATATGATGTTATTTTTAAAATTGTTTATTCATGAATTGTTATTCATGAACATTTAGTGAATGAGTGATTAGCATTGTTCTAGGTCCTTGTGATACATCAGTAAGCAAACCAGTAAGTTCACTGCCCTGGAGAAGCTTACCTTCTAACTGAAGAAGGCAGGGAGAGAGAAAGAGAAATAATAAATATAATATTTTTTAATGTTTATAATATGTGGGAGAAAAGAAATGGCATATCTGATTAAGGAAAACTGGAAATGCTAGGTAGGGGTGGGGAATTGGGATGTTGGACAGATTCCAGTATAAATAAGGTAGATCTTTTGAGCAAAGATCTAAATAAGAGAGGGAGTGAGCCAAGTGGTAACTGGAATAAGAGCTTTCCAGGCATACAGAATCAACTGGAGTGAAGGTCCTAAGGTAGAAGTGTTCCTGGCATCATTAAGTGATATGAAGGAGGTGAATGTGGCTGGGTCCTTAAGGGTGAGCCTGAGGAGATTAACCAATGAGAACAGAGGCAAGGGAATAAGGTAGAGTGAAGCATGGGAATCATGTGGCAGGCCATTGAAATCCTTTGGCTTTCACTGAGTGAAAGGGGAAGCCACTGCAGAAGTCCAGCAGAAGACTGATAGTTGATGTATTTTTAATAGGTTCATTCTGATTGCTGCATGAGAACGTACTAGAGAGAAGCAAAGACAGTGTAGAGAAACCATGAGGAGAGTACTGCAGTAGTCCAAGCAAAGGAAGATGGTGGCTCAGGCCAGAAGGGGCAGTGGCAGTGATAAGTGGTTGAATTCTGAATATATGTTGTTGAAGAAGAGCTAATAGGATTTGTTGCTGGACTGCACAGGAGAAAGAGTGGAGAGAAAAAGAGAAATCAGATAAGACTCCAATATTATTGGCTTGACTAACTGAGAGGATTGAGGTGTCATCATTTGATTAGGAGATGCCAGCAGGTGAAAGCGGGATAGTGGGAGAGATCAGGGTTTTGGTGTTAGCTTAGTCTGAGATGCTTATCAGTCATCCAAATGGAGAGGTCAGGTAGGCAATTGGGTATAAATGTCTTGAATGAAGAGAGTTCTGGGCTGTACATCTAAATTTGGCACATGGGTGGTATTAAAGCCATGAGATTACATACCCATGTATGTATGGATACAGATGGAGAAGAGAAGAAGACCAAGAACTGAGCCCCAGAGTTCCCCATAGAGACAGCTTGGGAAACAGGAAGAATCAGCAAAGGAGAAAGAGGAGGGGCTACTGAGGCGGAGGGGAAGCCAGGGTCCCAGAAGTCCAGTGAAGAAAGTATGTTAAAAAGAAGGGAGTGTGTCAGATGCCTCCTAGTGGAAGTGAGTTCTTAACACCAGTCTCCCCTGACATTCTTATCAAAGGAAAGTATCACCGAACCCGTCCCCTTCGGTTGATAGAGTACATCTATGGAACATGAAAGAACATACCAATTTAGTCTGTTCTCCTTCTAAAACAGACTCCTTCTCCTAGAATAATGTCTCTAAAACTTGTATTCTGTGGAATATCAGTGTTGCCCAGATGTTAATAATTCTTGCTTAGAGTTCAAACTGATTTGTCCTCTGGGACATTTATGTTGCAAGCTGGCGTAGTAAAGATTGGGAGATCCTATAGGAAAAGCAAACGAACAAAAAGGTTATCTTTTTTTAACCAAAAGGATTCCAACCTTATTGGACCTCAACTCTTCAACCTCCTTTTTTTTTTTCATGCAACATCTATAACCACCTTAAAGTAAATTAGCCTTCTGTAGAATACAGTTTAAGAAACTGTCCTAGAAGATTCATGAATCTTCATTGGTCAGCAATACTGTTGAGGGGGTTCATGATTTACAAGGGTATTTAGACAAGATACATTTCAAGACTCCCTCTAGTTTTTATGATTCTAAAAATTAGACTTTCCTGATGGAATTAAACATAGGATTCAGAAGAAAAGAGAATTGGAATGATCACGTACAATTACATTAATTTCCTCACCTCATCCAGACGGGTGCTTTTTAGTAAAGTGAATATCACCTAGATTCTTACCTTCTAGTTAATGCCTACTATCATTATTTATATCCTGAAGAGTTCAGGAAGAATCATATATTGAAACTACAAAGGAAAATCGATACAGAATATCATGTAAGGCTATCTTGAATATTGATACAGAAGTATCAGAAGAAGTCTAAAGATTGTGAGAATAAAAGATGAGTTAGAGTGCTAAGCTTAATCTATTCTGGCTAAGAAGCCTGTTTTTGCTATGGCACAATTCCCATAGAAGGAAGTTTATCCCTGAAAATTTTGTTTTCAGAACCTGGATGCTGGAATAAAACAAATGGCTGAGTTCTTTGGATTCTCTTTAACCGGGGAGCAGATTCAAGCTATCTCAGCCCAGAGTACCTTCCAAGCAATGAGAGCCAAGTCCCAGGAAACGCATGGTGCTGTTGGTCCGTTTCTGTTCCGCAAAGGTAAAGCCACACTGGTTTCTGGGACACCCGTCAATCTGCATGTTATAGGAAATCCACATAACTAGACCTTAAGTTAAGACAGGATTTCCTTTTTCTCTCCCTCAATAAGAAGTTTGACACGGTCAGTTCAGAACTAGACTGGCACGTCCAAAATATCTAAAATCTCTTAGTGTACTCAGTTCCTTCTGCCTTTCTGTCACTTTGTGATGGCAAGACAGAAGCCATTATATTAAAGGATTGTTTTATTAAAATAAAAAGGGAGTAGCAAGAGACAGAGAATCATGTACACCTCATTGGCCACCTCTGGCAGCACTGTTAGCTGGGAACTGTGATTTTTTTTTTAAGGTGGGCACATTATTACCAAATTAAAATCAGCGTTTTGTTAATAAGGAGGGAGGAGATAATGAGTATTAGATAAGCAACTAGCTATCTCTGTTACTTGAAGATTTTACTAAATTTCGTTAAGCATTCTAATTTCTTATGGAAATTCATGGTAATACAGCTAAAGGATTACCAGCTCCTTTTATTGCATATATAATGAAAGTATAAGGTGACAGAGGCAACACACATCACAATGACAACTGTCATTTATCAGGAATCTACCATCTGTTAGACCTTTTGCTGGGCATAAATTTTATAGCAAAAAAAAAATATTAATTCCTTAATTTTACAAATGTGGGCATCAAAACTCAGGGATATTAATTTGTCCATTGTCACAAAGCTAATGATCAGTGGAATCAGTATTTGAACATATGTTTACTTGACTCTACTATACTTTATCAAATGAAGACCCATTTAAAATCCCCACTGTGAATAGAACATTGAATGTAAATCTGGCTTTGGTTTGATTCCTGACATTATTCTCGATTTTTATGCCTTGTTTGATAAACTATAAAGGAGGGGGGGGGAAATAGAACATTTCTGTATGGGGTGCCTGGGTGGCTCAGTGGGTTAAAGCCTCTGCCTTTGGCTCATGTCATGATCCCAGGGTCCTGGGATTGAGCCCTACATCGGGCTCTCTGCTCAGCGGGGAGCCTGCTTCCTCTCTCTCTGTCTACTTGTGATCTCTGTCTGTCAAATAAATAAGTAAAATCTTAAAAAAAAAACGTTTCTGTACATTGTTAATCAGATTAAGCACTATTCAGAACAGAAAAAATCTAAAATAAAGTAACAATTTAAAAATTTTATAATAGTCCTTGTAGAAAATTCAGAAAGCACAGGAAAAGTTGCAAAAGCATTAAAAATTATCCACATTTCTCCCACCAGAGGCATGTTTAACTTTTTTCGCATATTTCTTCCTGCCTTACTCTGTGATCTTTTATGTAGTGGATGACATTTGTAAATAGTTTTGTGTTTTATGTTAATCCCTTCATATATCTAAGCATTTCCTCCTGTCATCAAATCCTCTTTATAAACGTACATTTCAAATGGCTATGCAACAAGGAACTTGCACCTTCAACCCAAATCACCAAAAGATTCTAAAGAAAGAAGTAACTTCCTTCACTTTTAAGAGCAATAAGAAAACATATCCTAATCTCAGGCAAAATAACTTCTGCAAAATTTTCAATATCTGAAGTTTTCACAAAATCCTGCTGGAAACTGGTAACTTCTCAAGGGGTAAAGTATTTAAAAGACATTACAAAAGAATAAAAAATGACTCTCAAAAAGTGGAAATTTAGGTCTCAAGGCTTGAGATGGGCGGGGGCGGGGGGGGGTCGGAGGGGGGAATAGGAGCTCTTGGAAGCCAGTTGTCCCCTCAGTGATGTAAGGAGCAAATCACCTCCCATGCCACTGATGGGGAAGCCCCAGTGAATGTCGTTAATTTTACAAGAGCCTTACGTTCATTGTTAAGACTAATTTTCTTGGGGCACCTGGGTGGCTCAGTGGGTTAAGCCTCTGCCTTCAGCTCAGGTCATGGTCTCAGGGTCCTGGGATGGAGCCCTGCATCGAGCCCTGCATCGGGCTCTCTACTCAGCGGGGAGCCTGCTTCCCCCTCTCTCTCTCTCTGTCTGCCTCTCTGCCTACTTGTGATCTCTCTCTGTCAAATAAAAGAAAAAAAATCTTAAAAAAAAAGACCAATTTTCTTCATGTGTCCATTTTCACATTTCAGAGTAAAATGCTGCACTGAAAAATAGTAAAATTGAGAATAGGGGTGGGGGAATGGGCGAAAGGGGTGAAGGGGCGTGGGAGGTACATGTCTCCAGTTATGGGATGAATAAGCCACAAGAATAAAAGGCAAAACATTAGGAATGCGTCAATGGTGTTGTAATGGTGTTGTATACAGGTGACGGAGGGGATCTATATGTGTGGTAAGCAGGGCATGACTTAGAGAGTTGATGAACCACTGTATGATACACCTGAAACTAATGTAACACTGTGTGCCACTCTACCTAAATAAAAATAAAAATAAAATAGAAAGTAGCTAAAAAAAAAATCAGGAAGAGATATTCTTTTTTTTTTTTAATTTATTTATTTACTTGACAGACAAGATCACAAGTGGGCAGAGAGGCAGGCAGAGAGAGGAGGAAGCAGGCCTCTGGCTGAGCAGAGAGCCCGATGCGGGGCTGGATCCCAGGACCCTGGGATCATGACTTGAGCCAAAGGCAGAGGCTTTAACCCACTGAGACACCCAAGCGCCCCAGGATGAAATATTGTAACAGATATCTGGACCTGTTGTTTTTTTTTGTGTTGCAGGTGAAGTTGGCGACTGGAAGAATTTCTTCAGTGAAACTCAGAACCAGGAAATGGATGCAAAATTCAAAGAGTGCTTAGCAGGCACTTCCTTAGGAGCAAAGCTGAAGTATGAATCCTATTGCCAAGCTTGATTTCTGGCTAATGCAGCAGGCATGGATATTTTATTTTCCTGAATAATAATTACATTTAAATAATGAAATAAGTTGATCGAATAACCAAATAATGATTATTCAATAACATTTAGATGTAAATAGCATAAATTAATAATACTGAGAACATTTGAAGTTTTTAAACTTAGACTTGTTTGCTCGCTTTTGGAGGAAAGGCCATTTAGCTGTCCAGAGGGGACACTGTTGTTCATGGGGGATTTTCACTTCTTTCATGCTCTGGTTTCACACAAGAGCATAAGCAGATACTATCAGTAACATGCCTAAGTTGGTGTTTGAGTGTACACGAGACACCCCTCCCAATGATGCATAATTTTTTGTCTTCTCAGAATAATTCCTCTGTCTCTCACTGTGGATCAAAGCACTTGTGGTGGCTATCTCAAACTTACTGTTGGGGGAAATGTAATTCCAACTCAGCACTGAAGTCAGGTGACTCAATCTGTCCTCATATAATTCAAGGAAAATGCATTGCTCATCTACTCTGTGCATGTCCCTGCAGGAGGCCCTATACTATTCCTGGAAGTATGGTGGTTTACATACGCTGAAAACCCTTCCTTCAGAACACCAAGAAAGGCTGGATAAAAATTCTTTTTTTTTTTTTTAAGATTTTTATTTATTTAATAGATAGAGAGAGATCACAAGTAGGCAGAGAGGCAGGCAGAGAGAGAGGGGGAAGCAGGCCCCCTGCTGAGAAGAGAGCCCAATGTGGGGCTCGATCCCAGGACCCTGGGATCATGACCTGAGCTGCAAGCAGTGGCCTAACCCACCGAGCCACCCAGGTGCCCCTGGATAAAAATTCTTAAAAATTCTTTTATTTGATGAGGGCACCTGGGTGGCTCAGTTGGTTAAGCGTCTGTCTTCAGTTCAGGTAGTACTCCCAGGGTACTGGGATCAAGTCCTGCATCAGGCTCTCTGCTCAGGGTGGAGCCTGCTTCTCCCTCTGCCTGCTGCTCCCCCTGCTTGTGCTCTCTCTCTGTGTCAAATAAATTTTAAAAGTCGTAAAAAAAAAAGGAATCTTCCCCTCCTCTGCTTTCTACTGTAAACCAGTTTGTGTTTGATTTTATGTTTATTACATCAAAAGCATCCTACCTGATCTAATATTCTAAAAACCACATCTTGGTAAAAAAAAAAAAGTCACTTCATTCACTAATTTATTCAAGAAATACTTATTGAGTGCCTACTATGTGCAGCCCTGTACTGGAAATGCAATGTTGGGCAAAAACCACACTGTGTCCTTAAGTGTCTAAATAGAAACGAGTTTCTTTTAAAAAAAAAGATGTATTTATTTATTGGGGGAAAGGGGCGTAGGAAGAGGGAAAGAGAGAATCTCAAGCAGACTTCCTGCTGAGCTGAGCGAGGAGGCCCTCACCGTGGGATCTCATGACTCATTAGATCATGACCTGAGCTGAAACCAAAAGTCAGACACCCAACCAACTGAGTCAACCAGGCACTCCCCTCAATTATTTTTTTAAAGATTTATTAATTTATTTAAGAGAGAGAGAGTGCAGAGGGAGGAGCTGGAGAGGGAGAGAGAATCTTAAACAGACTCCCCACTTAGCACAAAGCTTGACACAGAGCTTAATCCCACGACCCTGAGAGCATGACCCAAGCCAAAACCAAGAGTCAGCCACTTAACTGACTGCACTGGCCTTCTTTCAGCGGACTGGTCTAGGATGTGTCTGGATCAGGTGAGGCTTGATCCAGAGCTCAGCCAATGACCTGATTCTTAATCTTCACTTCTCAACTCTACTCTCTCGGTGTAGACTCCTTCTCCAGGGAGGTTTCTCCTTGTGCAGTACTGGAAACACAAACCACTGTAAGAATGTTGAGCATAAGGAGGTAGTAGGAAACGAAGGCGTGTGTGTTGGAAGGGATGGCAGAATGGAAACTTCTGTTTAGTAGAAAGGAGACTTCTACTGTATCTGCCATCCAGAGTTCAGGACTCACTGCCGCTGCTGCCACCAGTGCTGTCATCACAGGTGCCCCATACCCTCGGAGAATTGACAAGGGAACCTGGAGTCCAGCTCGTGTTCATACCACTGAGCATAGACGCTTGCTTGTCAGCTCGTTCTGTCACAGAAGGATGGCCTTTTCCTCCCTTCCATGTTCCAAGTCCTGCACCACAGTCCATCAGTCACTGCAGAACTCAAATTATGCCCAGAATCTTAACTGAAATCTGGAAATCTGGAAAACGTGATTTTAACCTTCCATACATTATAACCCAGGGGATAGGGAGACATAGAAGGGAGTGAGAATGAAAGCTAAATAAAAATTAACAATATCTAGTGCAGCCCACTGCTTCGGCTTGAAAATACACTTTCAAGCAAACAACAGAACTATGTTCCCACTTAAGACTGCCATTCCTTTCTTCAAATGAAAACATGCTTATCCTGCCCTCTAATCTTTACACCCATTGCTATGTGATGTTCCTTCCTCTTCTCTTTTAGTCACAAATTCCACCTTAAGGCACTCTAAACTAAGGACTATCTTATAACATTAACCACCAGCAGGAAATCTCATATAAAAGGAAAGGATAAAGCAATGAAAAGACGTTCATTATTACCTACAAAAACAAAGCAAGGAAGAAAAATGTATAGCTTCTATGGTCCTTTATTCTGCAACAGAAAATGAGACCGTAGTTGGTGTTTATTACTTCCTTATTCATTGTTCTCTTTGCCCTCAGAAATCTTCCTAGCCAGCAGGGTGACACAAATCCTGAAGGATTTGAGCCCCAGTCCTGCCTTGTTGAACAGCTATAGATTTCCATTAACATGTAACACTGAGCAGGGAATTACTAGACGCAACTTTGGAGGAACTCCAAAGATATGCTTGTCCCTGATTCTGTTGTATGGCTGCATCACTATGTTCCCTTATTGTTCCACCCAGCCAGTTCTGTAACCCCCTTATTTCCTTGCTGGCCTGATGACATCATGACCCTTGCAATATCTAGATGCAGTTTCAAATTCCTATTCAAAGAATTGTGTGTCCCCCTAGTGGAAACACAGCCTTATGTCATAGGAACAGGAAGCACGATTTTGCAAGGTTTATTTTTTTATTTTATTTCTTAAAAGATTTTATTTACTTATTTGAAAGAGAGGGGGCATGAATGTGGGTGCACAAGCTTGGGGAAGGGGCAGAGGGAGAGGGAGAAGCAGACGCCGGCTGACCCCAGGACTCTGAGATCATGACCTGAGCCAAAGGCAGATGTCTAAACGATTGAGTCACCCAAGTGTCCTGAACTAGGTTTAATTGTGGGACACAACCCTCTCACTTTTACTGTTTCCTGAGTTCATGTGTCCCGGCCATGAAAAAAACAGTAATTTGGTTTAAAACATACACTACCCATGAAGGGCAGCGCACCCAGCTTGCTAAGTGCTGTCTCCTACTTGGGGTTGTAGCTGAGTCTTCATTACTCTCCCTACTGTCCAATATGGCCAGTTGCTTGGGGTAATGAGGTTCATAATAAAGTCATTGATTCTTATGGCGGTCACTTTTTCCTCTGTCAAATGGGTCTCTTAGTGAGGGATACCATGATGGTGAGCAAGGTATTAAGAATGTCCACCAATGTTGATGCTGGCAAAAGGACTGCTGGAAGGAAAAGCAAATCCATATTTGCTTTAAATGTTTACCCCCCCAGAGGGCAAATCCCTGCCCACTCCCTGATGGAAGGGTCCTGGCATTACCTGTCTGCCACAGAGTGGCTGGCTGGTCTCCCTTGGTGTATGGTCCTCTCCACTGGGGCCCAGACTTGGTCCCTGATGTGAGAATGTTGGGTGCTCAGCAGCCAGATCAGCCTTGATGAGAATTTCATGTTGATGAACTCACACACATCATATGTTCCTACTGCCACAGACTCCTCATTCCTTGAACAAGCACCAGTGTGGCTGGGGAAAAGACTGACCGATGTCCACAGAAGTCTTCCTGCCCACCTGCTTCTCAAAAGCCTCCTCAGAAGTGGATGCCTTCAGTGAACATTCACAATATGCTCCTATTCTGTGTCCAACTGGTCTACCCACATCATTTTCCTCAGGTCACCTTATCACCAATCCTCTGATGTTGTTCCTTCCAAATCTCTGACTATCCAGCTAACTTGCTAGATGCTGGTTTTATCCAAGCCACTAGCTTCCTCTCTTTCCACATGACAACTAAACATACTACTCAAAGGTTTTGTCCACGGGGAGGATTCCTTTCTCCCGCTATCCTTTAGGGCCACCTCGCAGAGGGGCTGTTGTAGTACATCAGTCCACTTCTGATGAATGCCAGTGTACCGCGCTGCACGCAACTTTTCATTTCTCAATCACCTGGTCACAGGGAACCTTCCACGAGCTCAGTGATGTGGGTTGACAGAGCTTGTCTTTTCCTTTCTTTAAACGGCAACTTGTCGCCGGTACTGTCATTGCTGCTGCCACAGCCACCACACACCCACGAAACTGGCAAATGGTCTCTTGCAGATTCCTGCCATTGCTGGAGTTTTTGTCATCTGGAAATTCCCCAGAAAGATGGCTCTACCTCCTTTCATCCTTACAAACCTTCCACCAGTACTTCACATTTGTGGAATTTAAATCATGCCCAGGACATGAACTATAAAGAAAATATAGTGTTGGGGCGCCTGGGTGGCTCAGGGGGTTAAAGCCTCTGCCTTCGGCTCAGGTCGTGATTCCAGGGTCCTGGGATGGAGCCCCGCATCGCATCAGGCTCCCTGCTCAGCGGGGAGCCTGCTTCCCTTCCTCTCTCTCTGCCTGCCTCTGCCTACTTGTGATCTCTGTCTGTCAAATAAATAAATAAAATCTAAAAAAAAAAAAAAAAGTATATAGTGTTTAGCCGTTGATAGCCTGAAATTCCGGGGGGATGTAGGGGAGAAGTGGGGAGGGACTCCTAGAGCCGAAGCCAAATACTGAACGTATATCCAAGGTCCATCTTGGCACCACCGCACTCCCTCACTCTAGCTAAGATGCTGAGGGTACAGACTTCTGGTTCTAATCCTAGTTCTCCTGCTTCCTGACTGTGTTAACGTCTCTGTGCCTCAGGCCTCAGTTTTCTCATCTGTTAAATAGGTATAGTAATGGCACCTACTTGTCAGTATTGTTAAGTCCTCAGCACTCACCAATCACCGTGTCTATTTCTTATAAATCGAGGACTACTTAGTGGGACTTTGGTAGGAAAACTCCACGAGGTCCCACAGGGGGCAGGTGGCTGGTGCTCAGAACGGCGCTGGCAAGTACCTGTTGAATGAATGAATGAATGAATGGGTGGGTGGAAACTGACCTAAGGAGGGCTATGTTCTCAGGGCTCTTCACCCAGCAGCCTTGTAAAAGTGACGAGGTAGCAGGGTGAAAAGGGGACATACCTTGGTGTTTTGCAGGCCTGACCTTGAGTTGAATCCTGGCTTTGCCACTTAGGAGCAGGAGGACTGTGGGCGAGTTAATTTACTCAGTTTCTTTGGTCGTGAAATGGAGCGATAATATCCGCCTTGGGGGGATATTATCGAGGCCGCTGGAGGCCCTGGGTGTGCTCGGTTCCTCCCCGCCGACCGACGGATCTCGAACACGGGGGCGGGGCAGAAACAGACGCGGGAGCCCGGGTGGGAGGGTAGGAAGGTCCTTGCGCGCCTGGCGGCCACCGGGCCACACGTGGGTGCCAGCGCGCCCGGCGCGAACTCCGAGCGCGGTTCCAGTTTCTCGCGATCCGGGAGCGGGAGGGGGCCGGGCGGCCGCGGGGGAAGGCGGAGCCCGCGGGGAAAACGAAAGCGAGAGTGAGCGGCCCAGACCCCGCAGGCGCTCGGCGGCGGCGGCGGTGCGGGTGACTGGGGATCTGGGCGTGCGAGGAGCGCGGGGGGCTTCGGGGAGACGAGAGCGCGCGGGCGCGGCCAAGGGCGAGTCCCGGCCGGGGACGTGGACGCGGACGCGGGCGAGAGGCCCCCGACCCGTGGCCGGGCGGCGCGGGAGCGCTGTCCGAGGCCCGCAGCTGAGGTGCGGGGCCCTTGCCAGAGCCCGGGAAACGATCGCGCAGCGCGCTGGGGTCTGAAAGCCATTCCCCCCCCGCGAGGAATTTCTATAAGAGCAAGTAACGAATTTCCCCGGCTGGAGTGGCGGGGTGGCGAGTGGCGGGGAATCTAGCGGAAAACAGGTAAGTTGGGAAATGTGACAGAAGGGAAATATGGAGGCCTGGATTTCCCATAGATTGACTAAATAGGCCCTGGCTAAAAATCTCCTGCCTACACAGTTGCAGTTGTTTCCCAATTGCCCTGCCTTAGCGCACCCCATCCCATCCCTTACCCCCGCCCCAACCCGTACCACCCTGTCCCCCATACCTTTTCTCAGCACTGCAGCTGCTGAGGGGGTCCTTTAAGTCAGAACAGGACACTCCTCCGCTTGGATCACCCCAATAGCTCACCATCTCATCAGAATTCCGTCAGTGGGTGCCAGGTCAGTGCCAGGGTGGCTCCGTTAAGCCACGGATTCTTGATTTCTGCTCAGGTCATGATCTGGGAGTCCTGAGATGGAGCACAGACCCCAGTCATCTGGACCCTCCC